>JABUQX010130873.1:0-12500 GCA_015478945.1 Trachelipus rathkii | reverse complement strand
ATACATTTATTGTTCTAATAGACTAGGATACACACATTCACTTTCTGAGCAGTTGGTATTAATTCAGTATTACGATATTGATGGATGTATATCCTTATTAGTTATTTTAATAATTACTTAATTAAATGAAATTAGGATAAAACAAACTTAAGCCGTGGTCATATTCAAACATTATATTACAATAAGTCCCTAAAAAAAGAATAATATATATGTTAAAATATATCATATATAAATATAATACCTAGCCAATACACCCCGAGTTCAAGCATCTCTATTGCCTAAGCTTTATCACTTTTCTTTCACATTTTCTTTCCTGTGACCCAATTCATTCTTGTTTTCTTTCCTCTGATCCAATTCATTCTTCAAACCAACAACACTTTCACCTAAAATTGAAGAGAACAAAATCGATTTTATTTTTATTATTATTATTATTATTATTATTATTATTATTATTATTATTATTATTATTATTATTATTATTATTATTATTATTATTATTATTATTATTATTATTATTATTATAGCTATGCAGGAAGAGGTTTTGAAATTAGTCCTGTTGGCTCTGGAAGATGGCTCAGCATTGTCACGAAAAGTTCTGGTGATGTTTGTCGTTCAGAGATTGGAACCACACTTTCCTCAGGCATCCAAAACGTCAATTGGGCATGTTGTCCAGCTCCTATACCGAGCATCATGTTTCAAGGTACTTTTAAGTTTCCTTCTTGAATTCTGGTTTTGATGTTATAATGTATCTTTATTTTTATTATTCTAAAATCTTCGCTTTGTTCAATTATTTCTTCTTGTCTATTAGACTTATAAAAACATAATTACCTCCAATATTAAGTCCTATGAATTGGACATGTTATTTATTTTTAACACTGCTGATGGATGTAAGGAAAAGGCAGCGGATTTGGATTTTTTTTCTTTCCAAATTAAAGAGGGAAAAAATATTTAATGTTTGTTATACAGAAATTATTGTGAATTGTGAAATTTTTGAGATTGGAAAAAAATTGGTTATTTCGAAATTTCAGTTTTGAAAATTATAAACCATCTTCATTATAATTTTAAGGGACATCTAATGGTGCAATATGGTAACTGATTTCTAGCAAAAGATTTGTTTTTCGTGTTAATTTCGTTATTAGATTTAAACCCCATGTTCTGAAATATACACTATCAGGTATAATATTAAATAGTATTTTAGTAACCATGTAATTAGATTACCGGTGCTACGGTATTTATATATTTAGGTAAGGTATTTTGAAGTCTGTTTTGTATCATTGCAACCCTTTTGAAATAGGTCTCAAAACGTGAAGGTGATTCATCTTTAATGCAGCTGAAGGAAGAGTTTCGTACTTATGAAGCTCTGAGGAGGGAACATGATGCCCAGATTGTTCAAATTGCAACAGAAGCGGGCCTCAGAATTGCCCCTGATCAGTGGTCTTCATTATTGTATGGAGACACTGTACATAAATCGCGTATGTTGATGTTTTCAGCATTTTAATATTGTTGGTCATATATGGATTGCAGAGTTCCATCCTATGGCACTCCAATTCCCAATGGTAGCCCCTCCTGCTCTTATATCCACATTTCTTCTTACACTGCGAAGGAGCACGATTGATTACCGCCCACACCATAAAACATATATTATAGCAACAGTTTATTATTAGTATTATATATTATTATTATATAGTTATTATTATTATTGATTAATTATTATTATATCTATTATTATTTATAAATTATAATTTATTATAATTTATTAATTATATATTATAATTATAATTTACTTAATTATAATTATAATTATATTATATATATAATTTATAATGTATAGTAGTATAATTATAATTATTATTATTTTATTATTCATTACTTTATTATTTATTGATTATTATTTATTTATTAATTAATATTATATTAATTTATATATTATTAGTTATTATAGTATTATATTATTAATAGTTATTATATATTATATTATATAATATATATATATATTATATATATAATATATATACCTAGTATAATTATATATATATATATATAACTACTATATATATATACATCTATATATTATATATATATGTATATATATTATATGTTTATATATATAGTATATTAATATTTATATATATATATATAAAATATATATATGTATTATATATATTATATACTCATTAATATATAGTATATATATATAAATATATATATATATATATATATAATAGAACGAAGAGAGACGAGAGAGAGAGAGAGAGAGACTTGACCATAGGTCCAATTTGAAGCGATGCCTCATTATCGCTATACTAGTACGGAAAGTGAGTGGACGGGACTAGATCTCAGCTGAGGATCGCTTGCATTCGGGATCACGCCGGCTATATATACCTAAGTCGTTGCATACATCGTCGTTGGCAGCACCGGATCATCACGTGTAACGGCGCTCTTGTGATTTGACTACGATGACGCTTCGAATAAGTTGTCGAAGGAACGGGGAGTGTCGGGTTTTACTGTGAACGGGAAGCATGCTGGAGCCCCGACGAGTGGTCCGTGAGCCATTTTATGGTGTTCCGGTTCTCTGGGACATCCGCCAGTTACTATTGTGCGACGTCAGTTTGATGTAGGACTCGCTGCATGGTCTGATGATTTCATGCCTCGTACTCGAGTCGGTTAAGCTCTGAGGCCTTCGTAGTGCTCCAGCTGACTCTACAGCTTGGGTCGCGATGAAAGCGTATCCCTAGAGGGTTCTATCGGTGCCATGTTCCCATTGCACCTAAAATGGAGAGGGGAGCATGTCAAGGATATGGCAGTTATCACGATGGTGCGCAACTTCCAGATCTCGGGGAACAACAGCACGTCGAGCATCTTGCGCAGGTAGCTCACACGCCCGATGCCACCGTGATTGCCGGCTTGAAGCCGTCACGATGGACGAGAGCACTTAGAGAGGATTGGAGATGTCGCGGTGGATATCTATACGAACGGAGTGAGACAGACGAGAGAGATCGATGGGGGGCGTGCGTGATTTCGAGGGTGGCTAGCCGGCGGAGGAAGAGGCCGACGGGTGTCGAGAGCATTCGAGGTAGATTCCGAAGTACGGTCAGATATTTCTCGACCGCTAAATGACTGACGAGCAATAGTAGATGAGGTGTCGTGGAAGAATAGATCTGTGCACGAGGCCTCCTATCAATATTATGAAGCTGCTGTGTGTGTGGATGACTTCATGAGAGAGAGAGGAGAGAGAGAGATGAGAGAGAGAGAGAGAGAGAGAAATTGCAACTACTCGATTATCCTCGGAGAAGCATGGAAGAATGGCTTCCAAAAATAGCCCCTCGTCCCCCCCTCGTCCCCCCCCGTCCGCCCCTCCTGATCACTAATTGGAAGTTTACGATCTCCGGTGGTGAGGTTGTTGCCGTCACGAAATTACCTACCAGTTCTGATACATGTCTTCTTTCTTCAAAAAATAAAAAAATTTGCTACATTCGCTGTTTTAAATCTATTTTCCACTTTATTGAACATCACCTCTCTTCCACTAAACCTCATCTCTTTTTCTTAACCAAAACTTAGGTGTTTGAGCGCTCTGATAGCAAACCCTACGTTGTTGACTTTTATTGCCTCTTATCTTCAATTTTCACAAAGGCGGTTTGTTGGGCTTACGTTCGTAATGATGTTGTTTGTTCTCGTGTTTATGATTTGGGGGTCTTTCGAATTTTCTACCTTATGGCTCAAATAATCATTTCAGTCTATTATTTAATTCATCTGTTTTGTATATCGGTCTGCTAACACAAGTGACTATCCTTAATATTTCTACTACTTAAACTCTAAATAGAAAACGTCCTTTCTTCTTCACTTTTCTCAGAAACCAGAATTCTTGGTGATTTCAAAGTAAATCACAGCCAATAACTTTCCTCTGATTTTCAGAATACAAGTGATGAACTTGCCTACCACTTTCCTATCTAGAATTACCTCGAACATTTTGTGCAGCTCCTTACTAGTATCCTTGATCATCTTCTAAATGAACCCAAAATTGTAGACGTTTTCATAACCCCTAAACCTTCTCCATATTCTGTTAAACTCTTTTGATCTCTGGGTACCTCCAGTAACCTTGGCTCTGTATCCTATTCTATCACTTCAAAGTTTCTGCAAGAAAGACCCCACCTACGAAGAGTAAAACCTTTCTGGAACTTCGGTGCTGGTAACGGGTAAGTTTTGCGGTGACTCTTCTTTGATTTCCCATGGATAAATTCTATGCTATTCTTCCTTCTCCACATCCTACAACTCATTTATGAATAACATTGTAATTTGTTCTAAAAACCCTATTTCTAACTTCTCTGAGCGGAACACATCCTAAAGGTATATATTAATCCTGTGGTTTTTAAAACTTTTATATGAGCCTGCATCCTGCCTTGGTAGACTATTCCGTCTCTGCCTTTCTCAACCTTCCTTTCCTTCTAGAAACGTGGGCCTCATTCATCCTTTCCTGAAAAAGGAGAACCTCTCAACCCTCAAACTATCGTTCTATCGCTTTCCAAAGCTTTCGAATCTATCCTTAACAGGAAGATATGGACACATCTTTATTCATCAAATCTTATCACTGGTTACTAGTAAGTTACTAGTAAGTTGCAAGTATGACTTTAGTGAGAAATGTTCTACTGGCGATATTCTTTCCATTTTCTCTGATTGTGGGTACTCTTCCCCTCGGAATTTCGGTGAATCTCTTGCTGTGGCTCTAAACATATCGAAAACCTTCGGTAGAGTCTGGTACAAAGTTTATATTTCTAAACTTCCCTTCTTCGGTGTCTACCTTTCTCTCTGATTTCTTTTCAGGCCTATCTAAAGCAGCAGTTCGTATTTTGAATCTATGGACTTCCTTAGGGTTTTGTTCTTTCCTCAACTCTTTTTCTACTTTATATTTATGATCTTCTCATCTTTATTACTTCTTCAACCTATCGACTCCTACCCAGACGACTCCAACCTTCAATACTCATTTCATTTTGAAAGATATCCAACTCAACATCAAATGGCTTACTCTAGGATGACAATCATGAAGCAGCTAGCCGCTATTCTTTCTTTAATTTCTAACTGTCTCCAATGAGTCAAAAACTTGATTACTTCATCTTGCTTCTTGGCATAAACTTCCGAACAACTTCAAAAATACGAAAACACACAACTTAAGTCTTCGTTTGTCAGACAATCTTGGTGTTTTTTTGACCGACATTCTGATGAAATAAAACTGACTAAACAAAAATTCGTTAAAAATAAAATCATGAGGTGTAAAGACAACGTTTTGGGTGAGGATTCTTAGAAGAGGGTGTACTATTGAGAAGACAGTAAAAGCAGGGAAGTTATGAGACAGCGTCTCTACGGCCAGCAAGTATCAATAACGGGCCGTAATTCAGACTAAAACATGAGTATAAAGCCAAGAGCGGATAAAGACATGCACAGCCTTAAATGAAAGTCCGATCAATACGACCGAAAGAGGCCACCACCATCGACCCTTATTCTATGAATCCCCCCTTACGAAGTTGATAGGTATAATCCACCTCCATAACTTTCTGGAGAATTTCTACTACGTTTATAATGTTATCTATGGCCATTCTTAAATAGGTTACTATGTTAAATTAGTATCTGAAGAAAATTTATGTGAGTTACTGTAAAAATAATTATGACTAGCAATGTAAAACATATGTAATTTAAAGAGACAGTTATTATCAACAATGTGTATTATTTTGGATAAAGCAGGATTTCGATTTCATTATAATACTCTCCTGGTTCAACAGATAATTCTAATCGCAGCGAACGCTTGCCTCGTTAAACATAATCAGAAGCGTCAAACACTGCGTGTGCGAGCGCGCAATAAGAATAATCACAACAAATACAGCGATCGAACGAGATACCCCCGCTTCCCTTGCGGCTGAACTAACGAAGTATCCCAACTTCGGAATCTGGTCGGTAAATCTAACAACTCTCATACTACTTTCTTCGATTTACTTATTATTTACTATCGTAGACATTATTTAAATTACTAGGAGATAAGTAAATATGTATTAGAATTATAATCAATTAGTTAAGGTTAATGAGTTAGCACCCTTTATGAATATGCTTATATCTTATTTCCAGAACAAAAGCAATAACGAAAAGGGAAGATCCAGGTACGGAATCGAGCGCCCACGGGCTGTAAAATAGCCATGGAGGGACGTCTATACACGATGCAGTAAAAAACATAGTTAAGCCCAGTTATAGATGAAAAGCATTATGATCATTAGAAATAGATTCGGAGGAGTAAAAGCAAGTTATTAAAATGCAAACAACCAGCCTGCCATCCACTAATCCCCTCTGACTGGTTTATAATTAGTGAGTACACTGAGCAAGCCTTAGACTATCCGCGTAAATTCTCTACTAGAGGATTTAACTGCCCGTTTAAATAACCACTCGCGTTTCAGAGTACGTGTGCGATACTCAACTTCAATTCTTAAACGGAATGTTTCATTCTATTAGAATAAACAGTTTATCTCTGAGTATGGGGTCATTACACGTGTTAGTTTAGAAACGAGTAGATATACAGAAAACATATGATATATACATGATCAGGCAGGAACATATTACCCTCGCTGTGTGTCAGTGATATTCCCTTTCTTTACGGACTAGGAATGCGTGAGCGAATTTTTCTTAAAATTTAATAGGCAATTTTACACAAAATATAGTACAGTTAAGAATAACTCATAGTAAAGATTCTACGACCAATACTCGCTGAATGCTGAGAGTATTCTCGGATACCGTATTGTCTTAGAACATTCTCAAGTCTAGTGTAGAATCATCTGACCGTCTGTATGTTGAGATGAATTTCGAAGTTTGACTACGAATGTTCTATTAGTATGTCTACCCAATGCGGAATAATGGATGTGTATAGTGGAAAAAAACCTGATTGACCCATCTTTCTGTAACTATTATTAGCTCTTCCCCAACGTCAAATTAAAGAATACACTATGATGAATGACTTATATACATAACTCAAAGTAATATAGTATCTAATTTTAACGAATACTATCGCCTGCGGTTACGCCACTTGCCGGGGTGCTAGGATGCGGTGTCCCGAGGCTATAAGCGTGGCCCTCCATTCCGCTTATTGCAAAGCTGGCGAGGGTGGATACTGCATGTCGTTGCCCTAAAAAGCCCAGACGGAAGGAGCTCACGCGTACAACAATAAAGATTATTTAACTCCCTCAATGATCTACATGAAGATTAAAAGGTGAATAAAGATAGCATACGTGTGGCCAACACTACAATGCGGTGGGATACTGTACTTATGATTTTAGTACACTATATGGGCAGGCGAGGTCTTAGGTAGTACATTATGTAAAAGTCCGACATGCGAAAAAGAAAATTACAGTGCAGTTGCGATCATATTTATGGTTTTTGCCCAAATAGAGATATAGCGACTGATCAACACTACGATATAGAGTAGTGTTAATCCTCAAAGATGGGACGATCTGCAAACAGACATAGAGAGGAATGACGATACTATCTCCTATTGTAATAGGATATATGATCCCTAAGAAAAACCCACTTTTTTAATTAATTGTATCGACTTTCCGGAGATTCCATCAAGAGTGAGCCTAATCTTAGGAAGTTCCCTTCACTAATGAGAGGTGGTACTAGCGGAGCCAGTTATTTTGTTCATGCCTTATTTATAGCTCGAGCATCTGCAAACCAAAGTTTGATAATGTAGATCCATTCTTACAAAAACGTGATGAACTGGAATATACACATCAGTGCGAACAAAATTTGTATCGAGTTTTTAGATAGCTTATGAATATGTAAAGGTAAAACGGATGGCGATATACATCTGATCGACTGTGTATGTCGAGCTGTGATTAGAGAGCTTGCAATTAGAGTAGATGGTTTCTTAAATATATAAGAATGTGCTGGTGCAATTTCTAATAGAGAACGCTCCAGACAAGTGTCGATATGTTTAAATACCTGTGTCATAGTATGTAATATAGAGTATGGAATTAGGCGACATATCGACATGTTCAGTTAGCTGAGTATAAGTAAGATAGCTAACTCCACCAACACACTGAGCATGCTATACCAGATTGTGGAACCTTGCAACGATGAGATGTGTAATTGTACATAAGAATGCGATTTAATAGTGCACCAATGTGGTTGCATGATCATGAAAAAATTCATAGGTTCACAACAGAATAGAATGCATTTCGCCAAAGCGAAAGAAACCATGACATCTTACAATTATATACTTAGCGAACTATCGAAATCGTATATCATGGAATTATCGCTGAAGACAAGAGAATTGAGGATGCCATAAAAAACGCGCTTATGTGTGCCAGTATATTCCTGTGTGAGTAGTTATGTAAGTAGTTATGCATATGACACTAGCGCCAAGGTCGGAAGGAAAATAGACAATTCATTCACATCGCGGTGCGTAAAGACTTGCCCGGTACAGCCAGAACTGAAATATATTCAAACTCGGAGAAATCTATAGAGGAGAGACCATACAGCCACATGAGGTTGAAGGGATATTATTATAGAGAAGTCTGGCCTCCCAGGGGAGGCTTTGAATACATATTTCGACAACTTATATTTCAGAATTTTTTTCGAAATATAATCTAAGAAATCTATTGAAAATATATTAGATTGAGCGAGGCTCATAATGGCGTTAAGCTTCACAATCGATTGGCTTATACAGCTCAAACTCGCACTTGCCCTGCTTACCGTCGTCCACCTCCATATTCTTCTCGAACCGCTGCGAGTGAACTCAGCCTTGCGGAACCAAAATAATAACTAGAACGCGCGACTCTACTACGAGTGAGGCATCATACATGCGTTTAACTGCGTACCCGTTAATTTATGCCCTGTGCGGTTCGAAAAAAACCTACCTCAAGAGTTGCTGCAATGCTGGCCAATTCTACAGTGTTGAGCTTTCTACACATAGGCATTATCTTCTTCGTGTACCCGTATCTACCCCTTGAGTGAACAATATATATGCGAGGAACAAATACCGCTGACTAAGCGGAGGCCTTTGACACCACAACTTTCACCTTCGTAATGTCTCACAGACACGTTGAAAAAGTGCTGATTATCGATTCAGTTTTGCGTAGCCAAACACTATTATAACGATAAGGATTAACGGATAATCATGAAGCGAAGTGACTAAAGAACTACTCTCCTTGTGCTAGCGAGTAAATTTTCTGCGTCAATTCAGTTGGTCAGAAAAATTTCACGCGGTTATCTTCCTTAAGACCATAATAGTTGAATATCGCGTTGACTTTTGATGTTTCTCCATTGCTGTCTATCTCGTCATGATTATTTATCAAATGCATTCTATTGCCTGCAAATAGAGTGTTGGCTTCAATAATAAAGGACGTTACTGGAATTGATTCAAACTACATGCATGTCATGATATTGGTGTGAAATAGGTTGACAATTCTTTGGAAATTGATGTATAAGTATTAAGTGTGTGGTGTGTGTGTGTGGTGTGTTGTGTGTGGTATGGTGTGTAGCTGCGGATGAAATAAGTTAGGATAGATCAATACAGGTCAGGTACCTACATGACCTCTGTTAGCATAGATACCTACCAAAGGGTAGGCATCAGTTACCTGGATGAGCTCAAGGCTGGGTGGAGGCTAGGTGCAGGCTGCAGAATAGGTGTAGGCTGGGGTTAGGCTTAGGTGTTAGGTGTTACGGCTAGGAAGGCTGTGTGTAGGCTAGGTGTAAGGTGTAGGCTAGGTGTAGGTGCTAAGGGTTAGGTTAGGTTAGGTAGGTTAAGTTAAGGTTAGGTTACGTATAGGTTAGGTTAGGATTAGGTTAAGGTTAGGTTAAGTAGTTTAGGCTAGGTTAGGTTAGGTAGGTAGTATGGTATCCAGGCAGGTCAAGGCCGAAAATATCATAGGTCACAACAAGGTTAAGATATCAAAGGCTATGCCACGTTAAAGGAAAGACAAAAAATTCACCGTGGCAAAAAATATGACCATGGTAATCTGTCAAGGTGATGGTTAGTATGTGGTAATGTTGTGCGCACGCGCACGTGTGTAGATGTGTTCGTCGAAATATCAAAAAATTAGGGCTAAGCCCCCCTACAGGAAGGACAAAAAATTACCGTGGGCAAAACATGACCCATGGAAGACAAAGGGGTTTGGTCGAAATATCACGGTCAAACAATGGTTAAGAATCAAAAAAGGGCTAAGCCCCCAAAAACCGTGGGCCAAAAATTACCGTGGGGCAAAAAATGGACCCATGGAGACCAAAGGGTTGGTCTGGAAAAAAATTTAGGGGGCGGTTTACGTAACAAACGGTTGCTCCGCAACCATTTGGCGCGCCCTTTCTTCGAAAGGGCGCCAAAAATTATGGTTGCCAAAGGGAAATTAGGTTGCAAAAAAATTTAGGACTTGCCAAAAATATTTTTTTTAAACGGATTAGGTTTACCGGGAATTGGTAAGATTCTCTCAAAAAAAATTTGGGTTTCTCAAAAATATTTGGATTCTCAAAAAAAGGTTCAATGGCCCATAAAAGTTCAATGGTCAAAAATAAGGTCAAGTCAGGTATAAAAATTCGAGCTCAAAATCAAGCGTCAGGGGCAGCGTAAAAATTCGAGCTCAACAAAAGGATAAAGGGTGGGGTAAAAATATGATTTTTGTCCAGTATCCCTTTTGGGGTAAAAAATGATCGGTTGTCCGGAATGACTCCCCTACTACTCTATATTGGTTGATGTTTGTATTAAAGAATTTTGATTTCTACGTATGTTTATGCCAAAAATGATACTAAAAGCGAACCTCTCTTATTAAAGGAAATTAGTTTTTAGAATGGTAGGAGGGTGGTTTGGATGCTGGCTGAATGGGGGGTTTGATTACTGATTTACTGCTTTTTGGGTATGTAAAAACAAAACATATTTGTAAGTTATAAACATAAAAAGAATAAACATTATTTATTTATTTATTTATCTTATTAGTTCTTCTTTCTGATGGTCTGAAAACCTTTATTTTTCGAAATCTACAACCCTAATAAACATATATAAGGGACAACCATATTGTATCATTTACACAAATATTTAATAAATCGGCCACCGCACCGGAACCTGCCCCGGTGCATGCTGTCACCTTCTACTCCTCTTCCTCATTCTTCTTCCACCTTCCTCATTCTTCTTCCTTCCTTATTCATCTTTCATCCTTCTCGCATTCGCCTCCTTTTGTTTTTTGCCTCTGTGTGCTCTTTTTCAGTCGTGAAACCCCTAACGGGGGTTCCTAGACACCCTTTACACGGACTATACCATTATTTTCGAACTCTACGACCTCGATAACCTATATAAGACACCAACATTGTTGTATACGACTGTTATAACTGAGCACCGCAGGCTCCGCACCGGCTGCCGGACGCCCAACTCGTCAGATCACATAACCAATTCTTCTAGAAATACACTCTGAATCGCTTCATCAAATTTCAGCTTCTACATCAATATTTAATTTTTTGAGAGGGGGCGGGGTCCCCCCTTCGGCCGGGGACCCCGGGGGACGTAACCTCGTATACACTGAGGTTACCTTTCATCATCTAACACCCACTCCAAATTTTATCCCACGATTACGTTAACCTAATTCTATATAGATTATGGTCGGAAGCCGAGGCGCGGTGCGGGGCGAGCCGGACCGATGCAAGTGCCGTCTGCGTGCGGGGCTCGGGAGTCGCCGGACCGGCAGGAGTCGCAAAAGGTTTAAAAAAACAACTCAGAAAAGTTCCATCAGACCATAACTTCCTGCGAGCCGGAGGCCCGAGTCTGAACCAATCCGCGGCCGGAGCCGGAGCCGGACTCTAGTCGGAGTTGAGTCGTAGCCGGGAAGTCGGACGGCCTGGGGAAGTCGCGAAGAAAGTGGCCTTTGAAGACGGTGCGAGAAGAATGAAGAATCGAGTCGGTAGAAGAGAAGGAGATCTGGTAGGTGCTTGGTGGGTTGCGGAGACGAAGGAACAGTATTCAAAAGGTGCGATACTAGGAAAACGTTTCGACTCAGCTGTTCCGTTTCTCTTCGAGAAACGAATCTTCAATGTACAGTTTAGGTCTGAAGTAGGATTTAATGTAAGACAGATAATGGGTTGTGGTGTATTTTGCTGCACGCACTGTCATGCGTGTTTTAGTCTTTTATTTTTAATTAAATCATTGAAACAATCATTTTTAATCCTTCTTAACTAACTTTAGATTAGTTTTTGCTTATTATAATTGAAAGCTATATATATTATATAATATTATTCTAATATACTACAAGGCGGTATCGTATTATCGACCATGCAAGTGGGAATGGAGTATATAGCTAGTAACCAAGCCAAGGTTTTAAAATCAATAAAAATAGGATCTTATAAATCACTGTTTAATGAATCGGCAACCTCACGTTGAAATCAACTGAAGACTAACGTTCCCCTTGACATTTAAATGATTTACGTTATTCTTTATAATACCATCACTCAACGCATAATTAACAGTAACTGGCTAATAGTAAGACGCGTCG
>JABUQX010130872.1:0-15000 GCA_015478945.1 Trachelipus rathkii | reverse complement strand
CAGCATCGACCGTTTTTTTTGTGTTACGACGGGAGGAATAATTATTGGCATTTTTTTTTTGTAATGGTGGTTGCACGTTACAAAAAAAAAAAAAAATTTCTTTCTTCCGAATTTTTTTATTGTGTTTTATTCAGTTTTTTATTATGCAGATTCCAAATATGTTTTATTTTTCTCTAGCATCAACCGTTTTTGTGTTACGAACGGCAGAAAGTTTTATTGATCTGTCATTTGTATGTGTAATACTGCCTGCCATCTAATACAAAAAACGGTTGATGCTAGAGAAAAACTAAAAACTTATTTGGAATCTGCAAACAACATCAAACAAACAATAAAATGGAAGAAACAAAAAAAAAAATTAAATGTTTTTTTTGGTAACGGTAACCACCATACAAATGAGATGCCAAAAATACTTTCTGCCGTCGTAACACAAAAATGGTAAATGCTAGAAAAACTAAACATATTTGGAATCTGCATAAAAAACTGAATAAAAAAAAATTTTAAAAAAAAATCAGAAAAACATTTATTTTATTTATTTTTGTTTTTTGTACGGTAACCACCATACAAATGAGATGCCAATAAATACCTTCCTTCCGTCGTAACACAAAAACGGTCGATTGCTATTAGTTTATAGAAACATATTTTGATCTACCATAAAAACTGAATAAAACAATTAAAAATCAGAAGAACCAAAAAAAAATTTTTTTTTTACGGTAACCACCATAAAAATGGGATGCCATAGATCTTCCTTGCCTCGTAACACAAAACAGTCGATTGCCAGAGAAAAACTAAAAACATATTTGGAATCTACATAAAAAACGGAATAAAAAACAAAAGAAAAATCAGAAGAAACATTTTTCTTGTTACATTGTGAATCGTTTTTGATTTAAAAGTGGTATATGGTTCTGCTCTGTGTTTAAAAAGGGTTCTTTATTCACCAGTTGAGTATTCGTAAAGACAGCATGATCCGTCGTAACCGATACACCTCTATAGAAGATGGGAATGGGAAATCAAGATTCCCAAAAGTACTGTTTCTATCTCATATAAAAGAAAACCAAATTGTTTTGAATATTTTACATGCATTGCTAACTCAGATTATTCTAATGACAAACTTTGTATATGTCAGCATGCGGAAGACTGGGTTAAAGAACACTTTAAGTTATGCAATATCTTAAACCGTTGGGGAACAGTTATCAGCGGAGGTGGAGAACTCGATGATAAGCGACTTACTTTAACCTTTTATAAATATCTATATACAAATAGTTTGGATATTAGAATATGGCAGAGGTGTAAAGATACAGGAATATTTGAACCTACATCTTATGGTTTCTATATTAAGGGCAAAACCCAGATAAAATATACCTCAAGTTAGTAAGTTAATCTTAAAGCAAATGAAGAAAACAGCAATATTGACCGATAATATCACTGTTGCTCATTATATGTTATACCATTATATGTTATTATATGTTATACCATTATATGTTATACATTTTAAAAAAATGTTACCCGAGGATTTTGGAAATATTATTAATCAGTTCTTAGACTCTATAGATGTACATAAATTCATTTACCAACTTAATAGAATCAATTGGAAGTCTTATTTACCATGGTGATCCACCTAGTAAACATATTGCAGTGTCTGAACGAGAACATTTTACGTATGTTCTCAGGGACGGTGTTGATGAATTGAAGGTGTAATATTAGGTGTAAAAACCCTAAGATTTAGTAAAACCAATAATCGTGTAAGGAACATATATATATATATATATATATATATATTATATATATATATTTCTACTATATATGATATAACTTAACTTTATGTATTTTCGTAGTATATTATTATGATATATATATATTATATATAATAAAATAATTAATAATAACCATATATATAAAATATATATATATATATATTATAATTATTATATATATATAATAATATATATATATATTAGTTATATATAAATATATATATATAGTATATATATATATATATTATATATATATATTATAATAAAAATAATAATAGTAAGATATATATATATTATATATATATATATTATATTGATATATATATATATATATATAATTATATATATATTAATATAATATATATATTATTAGAGGTGTAGCGGATATCCGCATCCGCATATGTGGATATCCGCATCATTTTCTCTCTCCGCATACGCATGAATTTTTTTGCGGATTGCGGATAGTATTTATCTATGAATTATGAGACTAAATGTCCCCAACTTTCTGTAAAGCAAAGAGTGTTCACGACTCCGGAACAGAAGTTTATACATTCCTGAGAGGATGTGGAGAGAAATTAAAGGGAAACCAAGGTTGAAAGACTGCAGGTTGAGATAATTACGATTTTACGGTAATTGTTATCTTATATGCCTCGTTTGAAGAGTAACTTAAGACTACTAGCTCAGAAAATTCTTGTCGTCAGACGTCATTTCTCTAGTTTGCAACGATGAAAGCTGTGCTTTATTTTTAGCTATTAAAAGTTAAAAAAATTTGTTTACAGTGACAAAAACACTCATGTTGGAGATAGATAATAGATTTTCAAACTCTGCAACGATGATGCTTGTGAAATGAGCAACTTTTCTGGAGTTGATCTATACCAAATTTCTTGACCACGTTGCTTCACGAGGAATTAAATATTTATTTATGATGCCTATGTGATGAAATGCTGGTAAAGGCAGAAATTAATATCACCAGCCATAAAAAGCAAAAGATTAATCAGAAACAGACACACCAATTACCATCCGTTAGACGAAACCATTTTGCTGATCCATGACATTCTTTTGTCTAGCTGCTCAATTCAGAGGTGTCAAATAGCAATCTATCATACTCTGAAATATCAAAAGAGAAAAACGCTTAGATCAGATATAGATCTACTGAGTTGTTGGCGTGTATGAGTGTAAATTCTTCCACATCTTGCAGAATCGCCCAGTAGCGTGCATGCCGCTGTGTCGTCTTCGTGTGTTCGATGTGTCTCATTACTGTCGGAAAGGGAAGTATACTTACCGCCTGAAAAGTCTCAAGAAGCTTTTTGTTTTTGAAGCATATTGAGAATTATAATTTCCTTGCGTTAATAGTTATATAATCTATTTTTCCAAAGGGTGGAGGCTGGGAAGAGGTGGTGGGTGCAAAAGGTTGGGTTCACGAATCCGCCACTCTGGTACACAGTTATAGATATATATAGTATATAGATATATATATAATATATAAAATTATATATATTATTATATATATATATATAGATATATATTATATAATATAGATAATATAAAGTACTGTGGTAAACTCGAAACTCTAAAAACTTAACAATCCGCTATCCGCATCCGCAATCCGCGGATAGTGAAAAAAATCACCATCCGCTACCTCTAATATATATATAATATAATATAGTATGATATATAATATATATATTAGATATAATATTATATATATATATATATATAGGTATATATCGTTACCTATTATTTTTTTATCAGAATTACGATTTTTCTTTCTCGTTTTCTTCTTCTTCTTAATATTGTATTATTATTATTATTCTAGTATATTATTATTATATATTATTGATTATTATTATTATTTTATTAATTATCACTTGGTTTCTGCTAATTATCATGTTTAAACAATTTTGTTTATCTAAGATGATTTCACATTATCAATTTCGTTTGGTTTTAGTATATATATATTATTTAGTATATTATATTATATATATAATATATATAATAATATATATAATATGATAAGGATTATATATATAATATATCTATATATGACGAATCCTTCCAGTAAGAACAGTATGTTGTTGTCAGGCGATATATTTGGACTTTTGAACCTGTACGATTCCGTAATCTTGTTACTTTCTTTCGAATAGTTGAAATAATATCTTTAGATTTGAGGCTGTTTATACACAAGTATCTTCAGTAAGACATTTCTCGCTGTGCTGTCACTATGACATCTCTCCCCGTATTCAAGAGCTTGTTGTGATATCTTTACGAGAACTACGTCATCCGAGATGAAGTAACTTTAAATTTCGTCGATAAACATATGGGGACGATACTGATGTATTCCATCTCGCACGTACAAACTTACTCCTTCATTCATTTCTGTAGAATTCATCAAGATCATTTTGATGTTGCAGAAGAGTGGGTAAGGGCTAAGTATATAAGTTCTGATGTATCGAATCATGTGAAATATCTATCATCGGAGGCAGTGTGAGGGGTACTAATAGAATAGAGCTTGCGTTCCTGTCATGTGACAGTGTTAAAAGTATTGATGTGCGCAACTAATGGAAACCCCTCGCAAATGTTACATTGATGAGTACGTATCGATTCAGGTTCGTCATCTGAAAATTTACAGCATTGATTACAATGCAAAAAGAATTATCAGTCCATCTTGCCGACGTTGACATACTTGAGAAATTAATACACATAGCCCACGATTTAGTCTATAATATTTACACCGAAGCATGCGGATAATAGACAGTATAATGAGAGGATGTATGCTTCGAATATAGTTAACAACGAACACGTGGCCATTTCTCTATCTATATGGCAGCTATAACCTGCAATAGGCTGGAAAGACCCACGGGTGTTTTGGCCAAATTGTTTTTTATAACCTGTATTATTTCTGAGGGAATAGAACTCTGGAGGAATATATATAGAATGCTCATACCTTCATCACCAAAGTGTTAAACTCAGATATTATTATTTAAAATATTATATATATATGTATTTATATATTAATAATATATTATATTATATATTTTATATATATATATATAATATATATATATATATATAATAATATATTGTATTATATATATATATATATATATATATATATAATATAATATATGTGATATTTTTAAATATCCGTATGTTGAGGCATTATCCTTAATCCGTGAGTATATTAATTTATATATATATAATATATATAATATATATTATTATTATTATATATATGTGTATATTATATAGTGATATTTAAATACCCGTATGTGCATAACGTTGTTCTTATATAATATATAATATATATATATATTTTTAATAAGTTATATATATATATATATATTGTTTATATATATATAAATATATATATTATAAATATATATATATATATATATAATATATATAATAGATTATTATTATATTATTATTATATATATATATAATATATTAATATATATATTTGATGTTATCTATATATATATATAATATATTATGTATAATATATTTATTATATAAATATTATATATATATAGATAGATAATATAATAAACATTAATAATAAATTACTTATATATCGTGTTAATGCTTATGTTACGATTTTATAATACTACTGTGAGAATAATTAACTTTAATTGCGACTTTAAACAAATTTGATCTATGACTTTAATAGCTTAATCAATAGATCATAGATACAGGAAAGGGTTGGGCAGGGTGCTGATTAGGTTTGATCTATTGATCTATTATTTATTGAAATTTTTTAAGAAAAAAGATAAATATACTGTATGTGTAATAAAAATCTAATGTTTAAGTTTACAAAAGAAATTAGAAAATAATAAATGTTTTAGTGTAAAAGAAACTGGTGTACTCAAAATATTATAGTTAATATTTAGGAAAGAAATTAAAAAATATAAAAATGGTCTCTTTGTACTGTCGAAATTCATAGTATCTATATAACGATGCATCTCGTATGTTAAATTTAACATATTTTTATTAAGTCCATATTCTAATATACTGAGTTATATTGAATTATACATTATATGATTGAATAGAAAAAAGGGAGCTACATAATGTTATTAAAGAGAAAATATATTTATTAATTAAATACAATCAATGGAGTTTCTATTAATGCTCTTCTACTACTACTACTTGATACTACTACTACTACTTACTACTACTGTACTATTACTACTCACTACTACTACTTATTTATTACTTTTATCTCCATCTTCTAAACTGACTCCGTCCGAAGTCGGGTCAAGCTTCATCTCAGGCACGGACTCCTTTCATGATATTATATATATATATTATTATATATATATTATAATATTTATATATTATATTATATATATGTTTATATATTATATTATATTATTTATATACTATATATCATATTATATTGTTATGAAGTTATATTTTTCACAAAAATGTGTTCAAACAGGACAAGTAAAGCAGTAGCGCATAGCCGGGTGGGAGGGGGACACCTGAGGGGCTGCTTGCGTTACTGCTTTACTGTTTATGTCGAATAAAAGACATGTTTTCTTATTAAATTAAAGAACATTTTGGTAAAAATATAAATGTTTTCAAAAACTTTAATAATAAAACAGGTTTCTATAAATAAATAAATAAAAATGTCACAGTTTAAAAAATGTTGTATTTCAACGTATATGAACTCAGCAGACATCCTTATACAGGGTTTGATATAACACAACATTAATAGTCAATTGCAAATTTTGATTCAAGCACCCGCAATACTCAATTCGTCTTCTCACTACCACCATACAGTAGCCGATCCAACTCTTCTTCCTTTCTCTCCTCTCTCCTCTCTCTCTCTCTCCTCTACTCTCTCTCTCTCTCTCTTCTCTCTCTCTCTCTCTCCTCTCTCTCTCTCTCTTCTTCTCTCTTCTCTCTCCTCTCTCTTCCTCTCTCTCTCTCATCTCTCTCTCTCTCTCTCTCTCTCTCTCTTCTCTCTCTCTCTCTCTCTTCTAATTCTTAAAGTTTATCCCGATAGATATATATATATTTATTAGGATGTGCTGTATATATTTGTATTTATATATATTATATTATATTATTATTATTTTGTTTTTATTTTTTATTTTTATTTTTATTATGTCCGGCACTAAAATTGGCCAGGCATTCCAGGCAATGGTATGTTTTTACCGGTAGCGTTGTTGTAGTTTTGAGATATGATTTGAGATATTTGTGGTTTTTAACTGGATATATATCTATATTTTATAATATATATATATATTATATATATATATATATTATATATATATATTATTATATATATATATATATATTTATTATATATTATATATATTATAATTATATATATTATATATTATATATATATGATAATATCAATATATACATATAATATAAAATATATAATACTAATTTATTATTATTATATTATTTTATTATTATTATTTTATATTTATATTATTATTATTATTTATTATTATTATTAATTGTTCATAATTTTAAATTATAATATTGTAAATTTTTTTTTTTTCAACAAGTTTACGTGTGCGTATAGGCCTACTCGTATATAAAGTGCTTATTTTGTTAAAAAGTGTAATATTATTTATGTTATTAAGAAATTATTAAAATTTTATTTTATATTTTTTTTTTCAATGTTTTATTTAGCATATAACGATGAAAATAAAGTTCATAATTTTGGAAAAATTCACGTTCCATTTCCCATTGGGTCGGGATTCGGGAGTCGGGAGTCGGGAGTCGGTTATTTCTAAAATCGACTCTGGGAGTCGAGACTCAGCCCGTCCTTACCGTTACACCCCCTTCGGGGTACCCCAAAATGAATCTTCACGCATCTCTCAGGGATAATCTCCCTGTAGTGAGGCTCATTGCTGAAATTATACATACATCTCTTCTGGGGGTGATCTCCAAGTAATGGGGCTCGTCGCTGAAAATTTGTTTGGTTATGTATCGTTAAAGGACATGACAATTAGTGAGGGGCGAGCGCATCGTGAGGAGCTATTTGTATCACGAATACAATACAACAAAACGAACGGGAGGTAAGCCTAAAAGTGAATCGACACCTGTAAAAATAAAAATAAAACAGGAAATGACTGTTAGGTTTGTGTTTGTATCCTTAATTTATATTATCTTTTCTCATGAGACTTGTTTTTTAACGTCATAATCGTTGTGGATTTGAAAGCGTTAGGAGGTTGTGTTCCTGTTAAAAGTGTTCTATTTTCACTAAGGGCGCTCTATGTTGCGTCTTAACAGATATACCTCTATACAAAACATTACCCAATGGGTAATCAAGATCCCGGGTTGTGGGGTTTTCAATGCTTATATAAAAGAAACCCTGATGGTTCTATTTCTTTCAACGTGTATTCATAATCTGTATACCCACAGTAACAGGCATTTGTTTATTGAGTACAGATATACTCTGTATATGTCGTACGCTTTGCAGAATGAGGTTAAGGTGTACTCTAACTCTACCAAAGTTTTAGTAGACTCACCGAAACGATTATTGCCTGAAGAAGATGTCATAAAGTCAGTCATTTCTTACTATCTCTTTTTCTAGGGATATATTTCACACCGAATGGAAGTTCGAGTATGGAAGATGTGTAATGACAAAAGGCTTATTTAAACCTACAGCACGTAGAATCTAATATTTTCTGGATTTAAAACATAAAATATCTATCGGAGGTTTATAGAAGGGTAATAACTCAAACTAAGAATCGGAAATGCTTTGGGGGGGGTTTTTTTCTAATTATGTAACTGTTTGCACATTACATGTGTATCAGGAAATATTTACGCATTCAAGAAAACGTTGGTGTTATTCTGAGCTATATTGAACGCTTTCTTAAATTCTGATAGGATGTACAGAAACTCTCTAATCTATTTAGAACAATGGTCCGAAAGTGGCTTACCTGAACTGATTACTAGTAAAACCAAATTTTAGTGTCTGAACGTGAACTGTTTATATATGTACTCCGTTGATGGTATCGATGAAGTGAAAAAAATATCTTAGATATAACGACGAAAATGATTGTTTTCAGTGTAAAGATTTAGCGTTTTTTAGATCTTAAGGACTATATTAAAACCTATTGTATTGCTGTATGAACATTTGATTATTATTATTTTTTATTTTATTTTATTATATTATTTATTATTTAATATTATTATTATTATTATTATTATTACCTTTTAATTTATTTTTTTTGTTTGTTTTTGTTTTGTTTTGGCAAGCGCTTTTTCATGTCAATATTGGCTGTTATACGATCTCCTTTGTTACATATCATTACCATAGTGACCATGTATATATAGATATACAGATTGTTGTTTGTTGTTGTTGCATATAGAGAGTGATCATCTTGCCAGCTGCATCTAACGAGAATATATTTACCTTTTTTGAGGCTGATGGTGTGTGTCCGTGGCATGTGCAGTGTATTTTGTTCTACTTCTTCTGAATTGGGTTGAAAAAAGAATCTCTTACCTTTAAGGATGGTTTATACCCACTCTATTTTCTTCGTAGATATTTTTCGCCTGTGCACTCGCTACTTCTGCGCCCTCGCAGCCGTCTGATCAATCTCTCGCATTACTACAGCTCTCGCTCTGGCGTCCTTATCTATACTCTATTCTCTTCATCGCAGCATGTGCTACATCGTGAGAGTCATGTGTTCTTCTCGTGGGTACGCTACCTCTCGTCACGCCGACGCTGAGAGTGACCAGTGCTCTCGCGTATACGGTCGATCTCAATACACCAGAAGTCTCTCAAAATAGCCTTACTTCATTGTGTTGAAGAGCTGTTCATTCTACAGACTCTCGTGGATGATTAATATTTATCTCGCTCTTCATCCTTATGAGCACGATACTCTCTCTACAGGCGTGCATACCTCTGGAGTTTTAACTCTCTCGTCAGTAGCACATGTGCATCATCTAGAACGCAACGCTACTGTGAACATAATAACTAGGAACATTTTTGCATCTAGAAAGTTAGGTGTTTTAATGTGTATATTAATAGGATTGAATAAATAGATTACGATACTGCTAATGTTCTACCGCAAGTAAAATAAAATCTAAAAAATCCCACCCATGATTTCATGGAATCTGAAACTGAAAATATCTCGTATATTTTATGCGGCTAGAAACAATATATCCAGATCGTGATAGTGTGTTCTCTCTCGGAGATTCACTATACTAGCCGATAAGAGATGAATATCAAGAGATTCTGCATACTCTAATCGTCTTTTCTGCTTAGTCCACTAATGTATACTAGTGTACATTATTGCTATTAAGACACTCAAGAAATATAATAGAAAAAAATATCGATTATATCGAATATATTCGATATTATTACAATACAGACATATCAACATATTAGCTCATCGATTCTAGATCCAGTTCAAACTTGAATGAGATAACGATTATATTCGGATTTAAAAAATATCTGTTTATAGATATATATATATATTACATATGGCGTATAATATCTTATTGTAGATTTACACAAAACAATATGTAGGTTATCCTAGTATTAATGCGTAGGTATACAGGATACTATTATATATATAACATAATATTAATACTAAGCTTGGATATGAAATTATTTATCTTCTTACTCTTGTATAAGGAGAATGAGTGCGTGATTTATATAGTGAAATTCATATATAAATATTATTAGCTTGAAAAAATGGTTTAGTTGCTAGTGTGTGTTAATGTACCTGAAAGTACATTATTTACTATAATTATATTCCTTTCAATAAGTAGGTATATGTATTGTATAATTCTTTATGGATAAGAAATTATATAGATAAACTTACCTATACTAATACTTTGATATCCTTAATGGTTCTTACTAGATTTAGTGGACTAATTATATTTATAAATATATATATATGTATTTTTATGTATTTATATTATTCATTAATTGTATATTATATATATTAATTCATTACATATTTGCGCGATAAAATGGGAACAGATTATTATGTTAGAGAGTTAGACATGGGGGGGGCACTATGCCCCCTATATTCGTTGGTTGTTACGAAAAAATAACAATCCCTATGATAACTCGCTTTATTACGCTTTTATTTGCTGACTAACAGGTTATACAACGTTTTTAAAGGGTTTAGGTAGTATGGAATAAAAATCTAAAGAAAACATTGTGACATTTTTATCTATCGGATTAGATATAGTGTGATAATAATGTTAATTATCCTTAATTAGTAACGTACCGTATTATTATTTTTTCTAAAGTTTTAATGTGTTTCGTTTCATATTGGCTTAAAATGTCAGCTAGGTTTGTTAGCTTTTAATGTATCAGCTGCGAGTATCTTTCGTGACATTTATTTCTCTCGCTCAGGAACTTTCAGAATTATGCGTTCGATAGTCTTTGATCGGCTGTGCCAAATACTCGCTCTGAAAGTGCAATACTGCGGAAGGACTACTCGTTTGATATATATGTGTGTTAACTGCGTAGATATACATTTAAAAACTTACCATTATATTATCAGAATGTGCAATGCTTATTATACTTACATATTACAGCAATTTTTAAAGACCAAATTATATATAGTTATATATCATATATATACTAATATATATATATATATATGATAAGGTTTATATATTTATAGTACTATATATATTATTTATTATTTTTTTTTTTTGTTTAAATTATTACTATGTTAATGTCAAATTAACATTGTCTGTTGGAGATATGTTCGATAAAGTGCGAATGGGATTATTTTTTGGGAGTTTTTAGTACTTTTTACTGCTTCGATTAAGTTGGACCTTTGTTAATTTAGCAGTTTATTCTTGCTTAAAGATGTGTCAGGTTTGTCGGAATTATATTCTTAGTTCAGCCATGTTACGTTGGCTTTATTTAATGTGAAACTTTGTTCTACGTAACTATCATTGTCTGTATTATTATTGACAGGTTATGGTAAATTTTTTGTTAAATATTACCATTCTAATGTAATATAAATTAACTGTTATGTTAGAGACATGCTTTGACAAGTGGGAATAAGTTACGTTTTTGGACATGTTATGTTAGCTTACTTGTACTGTTGTAAGTGTGAAATTTGTGAACTTTGTTAACTGTTAACGGTATTCCTGTTTAAGATGCTGTAGGTTTGTCGTTGTGGGTTATTTTCATAGTTTAAGATGATGCGAAGTAAGCTTTATTAATGTGAATACTTTGTACATCAACATATATTGAATGATCTTTGTATAAAAGAACTTGATTTTTATGTTTATCCAAAAATGATAGTCGAAATGTGACTGAATCAATAGATCATACCTGAACAGTGAGTGGCGGATAAGTGGTTTGTATTTTACTGTATTACTGATTGTTGGGTATGTAAAACCTGCATTTATAGTAAAATTTTGACCTTAATCAATAGATTCAATAGCATCATAGATACATGATTGGACGGAGGGTAGGTGGGATGGCTGATTTACTGATTAGGGATTAAACATGACAATTTTTAGTAAAAAATTTGACTTAATCAATAGATCCATAGATATGATGGACAGGAGGGTGGCTGGGCATATGGCTGATTTACTGATTACTGAATTTAGGGTATTGTGTAACCTATGACAATATTATAGTAAAATATTTGAGTACCTTTTCATAATAGTAATCATATTAATAGTGAATACAATAATTAAGATCATGTAATTTTGTGAACATGATATGAGTATATAGTCAGCTCAAGTCTTTTGCCCCTCGCGCCTAAGTTGATAAGTTCTCTTCCGTACTCGCTCCACTAGATGTTTTACTTGATTTTAGTAGGTATTGTATTAACATAATGATACAATTTAGTAATAAATTTAGTACCTAAATCAATAGATCAATAGTATCATAATAGATCATCTAACTTGATAGTTCTAAGTGATACTATAAGATTAGGGTATATAGGTTGAGATGGCTATTTAGTATATTTATACTTAGTAATTAGGGTGTATATATATGTAAACATGACAATTTTTAGTGTATAAATTTTAGTACCTTAATTCAATTAAGATTACTAATATATAAATCAATTGAGTATCTAATAATAGATCAATGGATCCAGTATAGATCCTCGAATATTTAGTATAAGGTTTGTAGTATTATGGGATTGATTTTACCTGAATTTTAATCATGATAATATGTTATAGTGATTAATATGATGGATCAGCGTATTCCGATGTTCCCGCTCAAAGTATGTATGCTTTAATTCTTAATGATAAACAACTTAATGCTACTCGTACTAAACGTGAAAACATATTCATTGCTTGGAATGCTGGTACCATGCTGGTCAGTCTAGGGAAAATAGATATTATAAAAAATTATTTATATATATTATAATTTTAATTTTTTTATTATATATTTTAATATATCTTCATCATACTTTACATATTCTACGAGATGAGATATCGGCTAGACATTACTTGGCATACCTGTGATTATTATTTCACATACGAGAAAAAATGTAAAATCAAAGATAAAAAAAAAATCTATTGTTATATATAAAGACCCATAACCATAATCAAGTTGATTATTGGTTATGAGAATGGCCACTAGTATAGATGCTCTTTTTATTGCGTATTACATCCGTTATAAAGAACTAACATAGCACCTATTCTATTAGAGTTTTCGCTCTCTCATTTTTTCTTCCTCCTCAAGGAGGGTATAGCTACGCGAACGATGGCAGAGCAGTTGCCCGGCTCGCTGATCGAATCTTCTCGCCGCATACCTCTAAGCTCCGGGGATATTCCACTTACAGAGAAATTACCAACTCTGGGTAGATGGACCCTTAATTATTCCCCACCCCTCACACGGGTATTCAGGGTCATCCGCGCTTAATCATCACCGCCAGTCTCCTTTAATGTTGTAATTGGGTTCTCTCATGGGGGGGTGGGGCTCTCCCTTCCCCTTGGGGGCCATCTGCCGCGACTGACTCCACAGGCGTAATGGAAGAAGCGTCCCGCTCCGACAGTTTAGGTATTACACCTGAGTGGTATACATTCCCCGTCTCCTGCATGCTCTTACCCAGTCTCCCAAAATTGTGTCGCCACCGATTCCCTCGGAGATTAGACATCGGTTAGTCGGAGGCAGGCTGGCTCGGACATCGGAGTCAAACGCTCTCGGAAGATCGCTCAGCCACGCCGGAATCCGAAAGTCGGAGTGCAGTTGCTCTTGTAGTGAAAGACGATCCTCTTGAGGATCCGTGTGCTTTTTTAGTACTCTAGGCACTTCGAATTACATATGCGAGAAATCGAAATTCTTTCGATTAATACGATAAAGATATCATAAACTCTTTAATTGGTTTGTCGGTTGCGACAATTACGGTGGTTTGAGTGCTCATGTGGTCGCGTGTCTGAGTGCGTACCCCTGGTGTTGTTGCGGTGGCGAAATATCGGCACGCATACTTCGTGAGAAACCCTCGCGTGATAATCTCAGATACTACGTGTATATAGTCCTGACGCGGCGATCATTGTTTGCATGTTTAATTGTGATACTGTGTATGTTCATCGTGCGTCTTGTTGAAGAATTCGTGGTTCTGGGCTACTCCTCAGATTATGAGGCGCGATACTTTAATTTAGGAACTCAACTTCAGGGGTTTTGGGAGGCTCCTCATAAGTACATGGGGTATACTATCGACGCTTGGTGTGTCTTTGTGTAGCGCTCGCTCTGTGCAGAGTGTGGTGATCCCTCCTCTAGCCGTATCGTCTCAATGACAGTGTACTTGATTTAATTGTGTAACGACTGGTTGTGTGCGAGGCTTTATCCTCAGTTCATATATCTGATTATTTTGCTGAAGTGTTAGGCAGACCTATATCTCTTTCCTCATTCGTAAAGGCTGCCAGAGGTCAAACGTTGTAGCAATCTTACTGTTAAATCATATGCGTTACATAAGGATGTTGATCGGTCGACTTATGGATAGTTTGAGCTCACCATGCGATGGCTGAGTGTGCCGCGGCGGACAGTTGGATGCCCGCCGCAGGGCGCGGGCCGAGCGGTGCGTGCGGCCCGCAGGCGCGATGTCGACGCGAAAGCGGTGAGTCGAGCGCTAAGTCTCTACAACACTAACAATAGTATTGCGTATGCTCTTTTAAATGATTATCGGTTCTCTAGTAATTTCGAAATTATGTGAATGGTTTTCAGAACCATTATAGATAAAAAAATATAATATAACTTGAAAATAATAAATAAATAAAATTTATAATTTCTTATATATTCTATTTATGTATTTTTATAGGATTTTCAACTTAGGTCTTC
>JABUQX010130871.1:20000-29207 GCA_015478945.1 Trachelipus rathkii | reverse complement strand
CATGACCTAAGTCGAAAAGAAAGCCCAGCCTTACCGCCTCAGTACCATTAATTAGTGAGAACTCATCGCAGTCAGAAAATCCACCCTAGAGCTCATGGGACAGCGATGGACCCTCACTATGGTAGATCGTCAATGTAAGGGTTCATCCCTTGGCCCAGGTGGGCCACAACCATACCCCCTCACAATCCCCCGCCATTCACTCCTATTATACACCTTTCTTCTCGCCTCTACCAAACTCACATTTCTCTCCTTCAAACATTCGTTTACTGACTCAATCCACTTTTCTTCGGTCTCCCAGCCGGTCGGTTCCCAACACACTCGCCACTATACATCCGCTTAACCAACCGACTTATCATTCATCCTTTCCATATGACCAAACCATCTCAACATACTTTCATTTATTCTCTCATTTACCCCTTTCTTCACACCACACAACTCTCTAATACGTTCATTCCTCATTTTATCAATTCTTCTTACACCTAGCACACCCCTAAGATTGTCCATCTGAACACATTGAACTTTAGATCTGTACTTCTTATTCCAGACCATGTCTCACTACTATACAATAACAGGCAACAACATACCCTCATGTAAGACCCTAAAGGCACGCACCCAAGACTTAGTCCCTTTACATTCACCAACGATTTAATTACACCAGCCACCTTCCTTGCCATTCACAACTTTCCTACTACACTCTGCATCATCCGATCGCTTCTTAACTTTCCTAAATATTTAAACTCAGAAACTTGTTCCAGCTGCTCACCATCTAACATAACTTCACACTGAGGACTGTCCTCACTCACAACCATAACCTTACTCTTATCTACGTTTACTAAGCCTCCTTTAATACCCTGCCAGTCTTCTCTACTAATCCTCAAACTTCCTCTTCAGATTCGCCACACAGAACCAAATCATTCATATAATAGGTAGGGCACCTCCACTCATCTCCATTCTCCATCATTCTAACACCATTTCCTGCCATCCCCACCTCACTTTTATAACCTCATCCATATACAAATAAAAAACCAAGGAGACATAACACAACCCTGTCTTTCCCGCTGTTAATCCTAAACCAATCACCATTGACATCATTTATTCTTACACACGCTTAATTATCGTCATAATATACTTTGATTCCATTCAGAAGCCTACCAACACCATATATCACTAACACCTGCCATAAAGCTTCTCTATTAACTCTATCATATGCGCCTGTTGCAAATCCATAAACCTAAATACTATTTATTCTTCTCCCTCATTTTCTCAATCATTTGTTTCAATGTAAAGATTTGATCCACACATCCTCTACCACTCCTAAACGCACCTTGTTCTTCACCAATCAGTCCTTCAGTCGACGCACCTTTCGACCAAATGCCAGCATATACCCTCTCCCTACAACACTCACAAACTTATTCCTATACTTTTACAGTCTCTTATTCCTTACTCCTTTATATACAGTACTATTACTGCCTTCGTCCAATCCCTTGGAACTATACCTTCTATAAACGGTTTATTACACAACTTCCAAATCCAATCAATCACCATCGCCTCCGTTCTTGATCATTTCACCAGTAATTTCATCTATACCTGCAGATTTACCATTCTTCAACTTTTTTACTCTACCCATTACCTCCTCCTTACTAATAACCTCATCCCCAAAATACCTATTCCTTCTTGCACCATCAAACCCACACACATTCACCATCACCTCTTCATTACTGTTAATATTGTGCAGATTTTGGAAGTGTTCTTTCCACACTCCCCTCACATCCATTTCATCACAAAAGCACCATCCCTATTCATTATTCTAAGCAGATTCCCCCTATTCTCATTCTTTTTCGCGCTTACTTCCAGAAGAGCTTCCTATTCCTTGTAAGTCTCCATTCATCCTCCTTCCAAACTATTCATTTACCTTTTTTTTCCTACGTATGCATCTTTTAGTATTTCTTTTTTCCTCCTTATATAATTCCAAGCATCTTTCTTTTGAGACTTCATCATTTGCTTCACCTCTTCATTCCACCATTCACTGTTAACATTCTTACTTCCTACTTTAGCACATCCACATACTTCCTTTGCACTACTAACAATTGCTTCCTTCATTTGCCCCCAGATTTGTTCAGTATCAACTTTCACATCTAACCGTTTTACTTAGCGAGCGCTCTACATACTTATCCTATTGTCTTAAGTTCACTTAACTTCTCACTCTTAATTTTACCTACTTCCTTTCGTATCACCTTCCTCTCCATCCAAGCCCCCACTAACTTAATTTTACATAGAACATAATGATCCGATAATCCCATTCCTAAACCCCTAACTGATTTAACATCCAACACATACTTCAACATCTCCTTCTTCACCAACACTAAATCAATTATACTTTTCACTTCGATACCATCTCAACCTACACCAACTCTAGTATACTTATGGATACTCTTGTGTTTAAAGAAAGTATTACTTACACACATACCTCTCTCTTCACAGAAATCAATCACCTTCCTACCATTCTCATTTTCTCCCGCCACCCCAAAACCACCTGTTATACCATCCCTTTTTTGATCACCTATCCAACCATTCAGGTCCCCCAAAACTATCAATCTGAAGCTCCTACTCACCCCATCCAGAACATCATTCAGATTATCCCAAAAAATCGTACTCTCTTCAACGTTTCCCTCAACCACACATACCTTGACCTTTTCAAACTTAAATTTAACCATTAGAATTCTAGGACTCACACACACAAAGTCTACTATAGCTTTGTACCACAGGTCACTCATCAAAATTGCAACTCCTTCTCTCCCTCTCTCATTCATTTCCACACCAGCACACACACATTTCACACCACACCACAATTTCTTCGTTTCCATTCATCTTTGTTTCAGTCACAGCGAGCAAATCAAATTTGCCCTTTCTAAATACATCCATCACCTCCCTCCTCTTCTCCTCAACATTTATTCCTCTGACATTCCATGTACCCATACGATTCATACAATTTCGCCGAAAGATAGAAGGCCGTTTACGGCGATCACGACCCTCTCCGAGGCCTGCATTAGCATTCCTGGCAAGAAATAGATGGTAGTAGGCAGCCTATATATATATATATATATATATATATATATATATATATATATATATCTTTATATATGTGTATATACTATATATATATATATATATATATATATATATATATATATATATATATATATATATATATATATATATATATATATATATATATATATATATATATATATCTGTGAGGTATGATGCGATGCGGTGTGGTGCGGTGCGGTGCGGTGCTGGTGCGCGACCTCTGGGTGGGGAGCGATGCGGTGTGCAAAAATCCGGTGCTCGGCCAAACCTAATTGAGAGCAATTTAAAAGTTTTGCTTCGTTAAAAAATTATAGTTATATTTTGAAATTAAAACGATATCAGTAATAGTCTAATATTATTAAATATTACTTGATAATACTTGTAAAATAAATCTGTATAAAATAATCAATATAAAATGAGGTTTAAAACTAAATTACTTTAAATTGAAACTCATTATTGCTACTCTAAAGTTCAGCCACGATTTTCGCTCAATGAAATTTCAAAGCCAATTGTTAAAATTACATTTAATATGTTAATTGTGACTTAGATTGTATTTGATTGTTAAATTAAAATAATTCAAGAATAACATATATATATATATATATATATATATATGTACCATCCTATCTGTTAGGTATAAATATATATATATATATATATATATATATATATATATATATATATATATATATATATATATATATATATATATATATATATATATATATATATTTTTTTTATTCCATCCTGTTAGGGTATGCTCCTCCAGAATCTTCTCCAAAGATTTCTATCTTCAAATGTTCGTTCCTCCTCTACTTCCTCTACCGTCTTGCCTCTACGTTGTACAGCCTCCGCCACCGAATCCATCCATCTCTTCCTCGGTCTTCCTGCTGGTCTCCTACCTTCTGGTCTCCAATCCATCATCTCTCTCAATCTCTCCCCTTCTCTCATTCTTTTCACATGTCCAAACCATCTTAACTGGTTTCTCTCCACGCATTCCAAAACAGGTTCCACTCCCAGTTCTCTCCTCACCAGCTCGCTCCTCATTCTGTCTCTCAACGATACTCCTCTAATGAGTCTAAGCACCCTCTGCTTTTTGTATCGTATTCATTGTCCAGCATTCAGATCCATACAACAATATCGGTCTCAGAATTGTTTTATATATTAATATTTTAACCTCTGTTGGTATCCCTTTCTCCTTTAGCAACGGGTATAACATTCCCACATTCTGTGAAAATCTCCCAATTCTCCCTTTCAACTCGTCATCTTGTCTTCCTTGATCATCAAATACCACGCCCAAATACTTAAATCTATTCACTTGCTTAAGCCTTATATCTTCTATGTTCACTACTATCTCTTCCCTCTCTCTTGCAATCACCATTATTTCCGTTTTCTCTCTGTTTATTCTCATGCCCATTGACTTCAGTACCTCATTCCACCTATTCACAGCTTCTTGCAGGTCTTGAGCTCCTGATGTTATCACTGCCGCATCATCCGCATAAACCAAAGTGTGTTCTCTATTCTCCCTTATGCATATCCTTTTAAGGCAGCTGTCCAGGTAAAGTGCAAAGAGCAATGGTGACAGTACACTTCCCTGTCTAACCCCCGTTTTCACTTCAAACCACTTCTCTCTTCCTGTTCCTCTAACCGTATTTATTGGATTTTCATACATACTTTTAATGGCTGCTATCAGACTTTCTGGTATGGCATACATCGGATCTTCTAACACTCTCCACAGTCTCTCCCTATTTATTCTATCGAATGCCTTTTCCAAGTCTATGAATGCAGCATACGCCTTCTCATTCCACTCTATGATTTTCTCTGTTAGCATCTTCATGTAAAATATTAGGTCAGTAGTACTTTTTCCTGGTCTGAAACCGTGCTGCCATTTTCCAATCTTGTCCTCGACCTCCATCCTCAATCTTTTTTCCAAGATCCTCTCATATATTTTACTCACCCCCACCAACAATACTATTCCTCTATAATTTCCGCATATTCTTTTATCTCCCTTCTTATGTATCGGACAGATTACTGCTTTCCTCCATTCTGTTGGTATTTTTCTTTCTTTCCATACTTGGTTTAACAATCTTGTCAACCATTTAGTTATTCCCTCTCCTGTTTTGAATAGTTCATTATTTAGTCCATCGTATCCTGGACTTTTCCCATTTTTTAGTATTTTAATTGCTTCTTTCACTTCCTCTATCTCTATCATTCTAATTTCCTCATGTTCTTGTCTTACTCTCAGGGGTATTTCATCCATTTCCTCTTCCCCTTCCTCTACGTTCAATAATTCCTCGAAATACTCGCTCCATCTTTCCGTCACCTCCTCTTCCTCTAGAAGAGGTTCTCCCTCCTTATTCAGAACCGTATGCATTTCCGGTTCTTTATTTCCTCTCATGCTCTTGGCCATTCCATATAAAAGTTTTCCCGTGCCCTTCGTATCCTCTTTCAGTTCTCTTCCTATTCTTCTCCAAGTAATGTCCATACTTCTTTTTACATCCTCTGCATGGTTTCTTGCGTTTACATATTCTATCCTGTTCCCTTCCGTTCTCGTCTTCATCCATTTCCTATATTCTTTGTTTTTGAGCTTCACTGCGTTCTTAACATCCTCATTCCACCATGCCGTCTTCTTTTTCCTACCCCCAGCGACTTTTTTCTTTCCTAGTATTTCGCTTGCAATTCGATCTACTCTTGTTTTAAAGGTCTTCCAACTCTCCTCCGCCGTTTCTTGTTCTTCTGTCCCTTCGAATTCTTGCGTGAGTTTTTCATTAAACAGCTCTACCACACCATCCACCCTCAGCTTTTCCAAACAGTATCTCTCTTTTGTTATCTTCCTTGGTTTTCTTCTTTTTTTCCAAATCAGTTTACCCAATACCATTCTATGGTCTGAATCTAGTGAAATCGTGGGTAAGCTTTTCACATCTTCAAACATCCTCTTATCGCTAGCTAGCATCATGTCAATCATTGATTTCTCCGTGTATCTCTGTTCCTCCGCACTCCACCTATACCACGTCCATTTCTTGCTTTCTTCATGTTTGAAGAAAGTATTCATAACAGCCATGTTGTTTCTCATCGCAAAGTCGATCAGGTACTCCCCATCAACGTTTCTCTCCCCTATTCCATGAATCCCTAGTACCATCTCCTCTCCTTCTCTACGGGTTCCAACATGAGCGTTCATATCCCCCATTATAATTTTCTTTTCTCCTCTCACCGCGTCATACGTCTGTTGGAGAACTTCCCTGAATTCCATTTTTTCCTCAACTGGTCTTCCCTGGTGCGGCGCATACACTTGGATTAAGCTCAATGTTTCTCCTTCCGTCTTCAGCGTTATCACAATTATTCTTTCATTTATTAACAAACTTTCTATACATTTATAAATATATATATATATATATATATATATATATATATATATATATATATATATATATATATTATATATATATATATATATATATATATATATATATATATATATATATATATATATATATATATATATATATATATATATATATATATATATATATATATATATATATATATATATATATATATATATATATATATATATATATATATATATATATATATATATTATCGTTAGACGAGATCTTTCAATGGGAAGGTTGGGTCAGCTGATGTAAAACCAACATGCATTTTCTCTGGGAATGTTGTGTTCACAACTGTTAATGTTCCTAATCAAACATAGTTTTATATCGATTGTTTAACATAGAAGTTTAGATTTTATTATTATTATTATTATTATTATTATTATTATTATTATTATTATTATTATTATTATTATTATTATTATTATTATTATTATTATTATTATTATTATTATTATTATATTATTATTATTATTATTATTATTATTATTATTATTATTATTATTATTATATTATTATTATTATTATTATTATTATTATTATTATTATTATTATTATTATTATTATTATTATTATTATTTTTATTATTATTATTATTATTATTATTATTATTATTATTATTATTATTATTATTATTATTATTATTATTATTATTATTATTATTATTATTATTATTATTATTATTATTATTATTATTATTTATTATTATTATTATTATTATTATTATTTTTTTTATTAATATTTTGAGTTTAACAGATTCTTCAAAAATCGATTTTTTAGAAAAATCAATCGATTTGTTGTTATACCTATGAAACACCGTTGTCAAATTTAATTTTCGGCAGCACTAAAACACAAAGCCTTTGACAAAGCCATGCTTAAACCGCTACTAATGATATCTAATAGCCTAACAACACAATTTTATTTGATAAAAGTGAAAAGAAAACTTGTTTTGCAATAAAAAGCTTCACAGCAAATCATAATTATTTATTTAAATCTATGTTACCTCCGTCCTATTATTATTATTATTATTATTATTATTATTATTATTATTATTATTATTATTATTTATTATTATTATTATTATTATTATTATTATTATTATTATTATTATTATTATTATTATTATTATTTTATTATTATTATTATTATTATTATTATTATTATTATTATTATTATTATTATTATATATATATATATATATATATATATATATATATATATATATATATATATATATATATATATATATATATATATATATATATATTGTATATATATATATATATATATATATATATATATATATATATATATATATATATATATATATATATATGCCTAAGTAGTTCCATAAAAGGGCCAGGAGAGTTATCTCGAAAAGTATTAGATCGCAATGGAAAATTAATTACATATTTAATCGCGTATTAAAGTCAATATGTAAGTCGTTTTATGAACAAACTACCCATCGCTCCTGAGACCGCATGATGCTGGGTCTCGCGCCAGGACGAGGACGTGGGGGACTGCCTCGTCCCGTTCACGGCTCGAGCCCCCCAAAAATCAACAGTTCAAGGAAAACATATAATCCCATTAGGGCCTGAGTCAGATGGGGACAGAGGTGATGAAGTCCCCCCGTTGTCCACCTAGTGAGGCCGAGAGACCCTGACTCCTGATATCTATGCGGTCTACTTAGGGTATTCGTTAGTTTTAAATAATAAAATGACTTTACAATATAATAAGCTTTATACGCTGATTCCAAATATGTAATTTATTTTTTTATGTCTTTACTTTTACTTTTTTTTTTTTTTTTTTTTACACTTGACAAAGCTTTATACGCTGATCTAAAATATGCAATTGGTTTTTCAGTATGTAGAAACATAATATATATATATATATATATAGTTAGTATATATATATATATATATATATATATATATATATATATATATATATATATATATATATATATATATATATATATATATATATATATATATATATATATATTAGCAACGTTACCATTACCTGGCAATTTTACGATATTTTTATAAACGACATTTTTCGTTATTTTCATATATCATTCTTTTTTTACGTATCAATTTTTTTTTTTTTTTTTTTTTTTTTTTTTTTTTTTTTTTTTTTTTTTTTTAGAGGTTTTGGCAACACTGTTCTAGTACTTTGACATGGGTTCTAAAGATCCAAAATAAACCGATTATCGGAAAAAAATATCGATATTTCGTCAGAATCTGTTAAACTCAACTATTACCATTATTTTTACTATTATTATTATTATTATTATTATTATTATTATTATTATTATTATTATTATTATTATTATTATTATTATTATTATTATTATTATTATTATTTTTATTATTATTATTATTATTATTATTATTATTATTATTATTATTATTATTATTATTATTATTATTATTATTATTATTATTATTATTATTATTATTATTATTATTTAGAAATTCTATGTCAGCTTTTGTTTTAATATAAGTTTTACTTTTAACTTCTAATTCTCTAAATATTTTTTTCTGATTTTCATTTAATTTTCTTAATACTAGTCTAGAAAATAGTTTGCAAAGAAAATAAGAGGCATATCTATATTTATTAGTTTCTGACCGGTTTCGTCCGTAAACCTCGGACATCTTCAGAGTTTCGATTCTAACATTTGAATGAATTATAATACAAGATTTAAAAAATTAAAATTACAAAT
>JABUQX010130871.1:0-10000 GCA_015478945.1 Trachelipus rathkii | reverse complement strand
CTTTTCCTTCACGCGTTTTTTTAAATACCTAAGTCATTCATTATAAGTTAATATATGCATTCTCTCTTATATCTAACCCATCAAACGTAATTAGTATTAATTTTTAACTTGTTTCAATCGTCAAAAAGCGAGTCAGAGATCAAATCTGCTAAACCTTTTTAACGAGAAATACATTCACAGAACACCGCATCTGTAATGCTTTCAAAGTTCTCTTTTACTCCCTCAACATTTATTTCTTGATTTTTCATGTTCGAATAAAATATGTTAATATAGCTAATGTATGAATCGATTATAGATGATTCTTATAACACTTATCGAGACTCGGTGCTCGAACAGCAAAGTTAATACCGAGATAGACAGAATCCGGATTATACGTCAAATACTACGAACCATCTTCTCCGGAGACGATGAAATCCTGACATAGTAGCGATTGCCGATTAGGCAAGAAGAAATAAGTTTACAAGCTTAAACCTGACTAATTTACACATATATTATGGTTATAGTGGGAATGCCAACACAACTACCACTGTCTTAATTAGTTGCCTTCTCTAAAAGACACGCAGAACATACGAATAGTACTATATTAATAATATATATATCAAATATAGTGGGCAATTCTTTGCTCACTCTAACCCACATCATATTGATTATAAGGTATAGCAGATAGGTAAGATATATTATATATATGTCTGTAATGAATATTACACCTAAAATAGAGGAATGAATGAGGATCATATTTATATATATAATACTAATTATAAGTATGTGAATTTTATGACGTATAATGTGATATAGATAATAAATAGGTGGATTGTCCGTTAATTAATAATATGATTATGATAATTTAAAAAATTCCCAAACTAATATCCACCATTAAGAGGATGCATAGTGTGGGAATATGTGAACGGAGCATGAACGGAGAAAACGCCTCTAGAGATAACCGAAACCAGTAGCACTGTGGAGTATTTCAATGCGCCGCATTATTCTCTCTCTCTCTCTCTACTCAATTCTTTATTCTTTTATGTATATAATATAATATATAGTATAATATAGTTGTTATTATGTATATAATCAATATATAATGTGTAGTAAATATATATATATATATATACTACCTATTAACGTGCTTTCATTATTCAAAATAATTAATAATATATATATAAAGATTATATGTATATATAGTTATATATATATTAAATATATATATAATATACAGGGTGATTCAAATCGGAGTCGTGGAGTCGTGCAATTTTCCCGGAGTCGGGGTACTAGTCGGAGTCGAATATATGGGATCAATGCGTTTAGTCGAAAACTCTGAGCAATGCAATGTCTGGACATAGTCGGGTAGGTCTGATTTTCGACTAAGTCGGAGGATCGGAAGTCGAAGATTCCTTATTGTAATGGTGTATTGAGTCGGAGTCGGTTGAGTCGAGAGTCTTCGAAAATTATAGAGAAATCTATTATTATTATTAATTGTATTATTATTTATTATATTATTAATATTATGTATTGATTATTATTAATTAATTATTATAAAAAGTTAATAATTTTTTTTTTATTTCCAACGTTCGAAATATTTATTTTTTGTACATAATTTAATTCCTTAAAATAATCTTTGAAAATAATATACAGGGGAAGAAATAAATATATTTACATATATTTCCGACGCGTTTCGTCTCTATACTTGCGACATCTTCAGGGGATTATTTCTTGTAAGCGAATGAGTCTTTTAAATGTGAGATATAATAAGTACAATTCAAATGATATTGAGGTCTGACCTGATTAAATACATAAAATTTATGTTAATGTCTGTTGCGTGTTTTGATGTAGAAGGCCGCGCGGATTTTAATAGTTCTAGGTACTTTCAGCAACGATCCGTATAATATGTGAAAGTGTTAGAAATTATTGAGCTATATAGTCCCTGATTGACCATGTGCCGTATTGAAAGTGTAACATAAGGTATTATTGTTTTTGTGGACTGCTAGATAGATTGTTAATATGCTGAACCCTGTCCTGACAATTCTTATTTCTTTGTGTTTATCCTGTGAACTATTATAGTGCAACTAAAGTACTAACTCACATGGCAAGTCTCTCAAATTTGAGTATCACAAACTAAAATATAAGAAATATGTTGGTGATTCGGGCAAAAGCTTCTCTTGTGCTTAAAGAAGATGGTAACAGTTGTTTGGACTTATTCGGTATAGTCTGACTTTAATTTTATTTGAGGTGTCTTTACGTTTGAGGTGCAAGAATCAAAATATTACAAGGCACTTCTCTTCCTTTATTGACAAATAGCCATTGCGGAAGCTTGGTTGGAAGAAGAAAATTTTATCGGAATTTTTTGATATTTTTATTTCTTATTATAATAATTTTGTTAATGCGTTTTATTAATAAATTTTCAACTGAATATTGGGGATGATCACAGTTAATTAAATTTACTTAATGCGGCAAATTTCTTTTCATCAAAAGTTTTCCCAAGTTGAAAATAGAGGTTGCATGCTCTGTAAACTAAAATTTTTAACGAGAATAGATCTCTTGTAAAATAGTCAGGTGAGAAAAAGGACCATAGATCTATAAGACCGATTATCATGGGTTTTGACATGTATGGCCTGCTAGGATAATGAAGCCAAGATTACACGTCAGTAGATTAAACACCTTGCATTTTGATGTCTAAAAAAACAGATTAAGCTTTATTATACATTATTAACCTAAGTTTCGTATGTATATTTTTTTTAGCATGACAACTCTTGAATTCTAGTTTGATGAACTGATGTATAGATGATATATTCTCTAAAGAGTAGGCTGTGAGTTGTGTCGTGTCGACATACCTATTTATTTAAAATACGGAGGTAAAGGATGATTTGTAATGCACGAGCCCCAAGGATTTTGTTTTTCCAGATTGGACATATAGAAGTCAGCAAAATGAGGTTCCAAGATGCTGTGAGGCCCATCGGCACCCCATGCGATTTGCCTAATAGAGTCATATGTTTTTCCTTAAATTTAAACGGTTGTTTGAGTACAACAAATTAATAAAAGGGTCCTCATGTTGTCCTGATATATCTGGTGGGGGTAGGTTATTTGAGTTGATACACTTCGTTAATTATTATGTCAATCTTTTCAAGAACCGGTAAAATGATTTATCCTCATGACAAAGCACCTACATCAAAGTGAGGCAAATGATATTAGTGACTTCCAAAGGCTATTTAAGATTTGGGATAAAATTTTTCATAATGTTTCATTTTTGATTTAACTATGAAAGAATTATTAAGATATGGTCGGATAATGCTGTTCAGATATTGGTCAATTTCGTGTGAACCGTTCCCCACATAGATATTACAGGTCTCACAGGTGAATTTTCTGGAGTTTTTGCGTATTTTAGGCAATCCATATAATGCTCTATTTTAAGTCTTATATATTAATAATATAGGACTATACTACTATATCAACTAAAGTTACTCTATTATATACCTTTATAATTAGTGAGTATAAATACTTATAATTAATAATATATATTAATAATACTATTATAATAATAATATATTTAATTATATATTATAAACATACAACTTTTCATATATAAATATTAACCCATATATATATAAAAGAAAATAAATATATATAACTATATATATAAGACAACTATATATATTGATATATATATATATAACCTAATTATATATATATTAGAGGGGCGTACTCGGAATTTCCAAGCGGTCCGGCTTCGGTATTTATATCCTAGCTCGGAAAAATTTTGACATTTTTTTCCTGTGTTCCTGGTTTCCGGCCGCGAATTTTTCAAAATTCGGCCGAGACTCTATGAATTACAAAAGTTGTACCTTTGATAAATTTATCAAAATTTGCATGAAAGAGCGATTTATTTAGCATTACTTCCCATAGACCCAGTTTTTAATCAAAATTATAAATGGAAGCCTTGCGTGTAGATTCATGAACAGTGTATTACAAATACAATACCAGTTATAATAATCTTTTAAAATAAAGTTCACTCAAATATCTCAAACACCTATAGCCGATAATTAAAACTCTAACATAATCAATCATTTAAAATCCAAAAATTATTTATATTAAATAACTATATAGTATATATATATACATATATTATATATATATAATATGGTATATATATATATATATAAGTTCAATAATATATATATATATATATATAAATATATAATATATATATAGTATATATATATATATTATTTTTAAAATTTTGTTATATTATGTTATAGTCCAATACCTTGATAATGAGGTAACTAGATGTGTATATTTCACCGAAACTTAGCGGTACAATTAATATATATGTTAGGTTTAGCTTTGCGTTTTTAGCCAAATGTACTATTATGATAACTAATAATAACCTATATATCCTATAATATAATATTATATATTATATATATATATATATATATATATATATATTATATACTGTATATATAAAATTACCTATATTATAACTAAGATATAAAATATTTAAAATATTGATTATTAGATATACTAAAATAATATAGTGTAATAGTATTATCTAAAACCATATAATTATTAGACTTATTATATATATAGTTCTAGCGTATAATACAATAAAAATACTCAAATAATATCCTACTAAATATATACATATATTAATAATATTGTATACCATAATAATATATTCCGCACATTGATATAATATCATTAAGATCAATTTTTCAAAACTGGCTCGGTAATGTCAGTGAATTAGCTTAAGAAATAAATGACTCGTTTGAATATTTACTATCCAAATATCTGTTAGATAAATGGATTATTCTGATCAGCCTTAGATAAACTTCTCGAATACTGCTGATCTCAATTTATTGTATGAAGTTGGTAAATCATCTCTCTACAAAAAAATATTTCTACTAGAATAAGATATTTTGGTTGAAGATGGACAACAAGATGGCGTATGATTCCCTGCCTCAGTGATGGGAATTTATTCTGGTTTAACTCGTTGAAAGAAAAATTTATTATTTTTCCTAAAGATATGAAGTGTTGATTTTGTGCGGTCATTGATATTTTCAAATTTTTTGAGTCAGGGGGAAGAAATTTTCCATTCAACGAATCCACATATTGTTTGCACGGCTTCCGATCTTTCGCTAATTTTTGGGTCCTTCCTAAGGATGTTTCCATGTGTTCTAAAAACTATTACAGAGTATTCTCCCCTTATGTTCACTCATCCAATTTGTCTTACCAGAATATTCTCTTCGGTTCGTATGATCTTTTCCATATGTTAATGAGAAGTGAGCCGTATGTATTTTAAATAATTTGGTGAACTACTATCGTTTTCTTTTTTTTAGTGCTCATATTTTAACACGTGTATTAAAAAGATTTGCGAACATTTAAATAATGAATAAATAAAAAAAATACAAACTTAACAAATGATGGCATTTTAAAACAATTTTATGAGGTTATTATTGGGACAAATCTGTAATCAATTAATGAATATATAATCTTAGTAGGTCCCTGCCTTAGTATATATAATATTATAATATAAATATATAAATATAGTATAATATATATATAATATATATAATTTATATATATATATGTATATTTATAGTATAATTAATGAGGTAAATATATATAGATATAGTATATATCTATAAATATATTGCTTATATACAGCTGATGGGGCATCGGATTACAAAAAATTTGCTTAAGCCGATACCGATAACACTCGATACAGCTACATACAATTTACATATTAGCGATACCGAATACACCAATACTTGCTTCCCTTTCTTAAGCGATACCGATACAACGATTACATATATTCGCCCTGATAACATGCTCAATCTAATATACTTTTAAACTAAAAAGATATGCAAAAAAATAGTGTTTTATACTACTATATATAATATTAGAAGCACTCTTCAAGACATTATATATATATATTTATTACCCTTCACATAATTTATAATATATAATGATACTATACATAATATATACTATATTATATACCTATTAATATAATACAACAAAGTAATATATATATATAATAATATAATATAAAGTATCTTTTCACAAAATTGTAAGAAAATAATGGAGACATCGCTAAAAAGATTTAGGATAACCTGATTTGCTATCTATACACTGAATTTTTCCTTTTTAAAAATTAATCCCGAAACTGTTAAACATATTCATCAGAGAGAATGAATATGACCTGCCAAACTGATGAGTCTTTCTACTGCTGAATGATGGTAGTGGAAAGTGTGTCATTTTAAAAAAGAAAAAACTGCAAAAACACGAGGAAAATTGACGTAGAGATTCCAGTGAGATTTTTTATTCGGCAAAATATTTGAGAACCCCTGTTTCCATCGAATCTTCGCTGTAGTCGTGTTGCGCCCATTTTGTATATCTCTCCATAATAAAAAATATCAAATAAAAGTCAATCAGGCACTACTTTCAAGAAAAACAATGCAGTGGAATGCAGCTCCCTCGCTAAAAATATTGAGAGCTATATCCTCTCTAGGAAGGGCCTTTATAGAATTTCACCAGCATGTTCTTGGACTACCCTCGTCATTGCAGTAGTTTTGATGTCACTGTTAATTGAATGATAGCCACTTTAACTTGAATCTTGAATTTGACACAGAAGCTAATATTGCTAGCTTTAGTTTTATGGCATATATCCAGATTGAGAAACTTCTGAAACCTATTTGAAAAAAAAACCCTTTTGAAATGGAGTTCCACGAACCTGGCTGAGACAATAACTGAAAGCAGGCTCATTATTAAGGCGATCTATTTTTTTTAATATCAACTGCTAGAATGAGTTATCAAAACTAAAATAGCTCAATAAGCTAACAAGCGAGTTCAAATTTTTAATTAAAACTTCTAATTAGCTATTACTTTATATAGTTATATAAAATATTAATAACAATATATTATAGCTACTATAGAATATAAAAAATTATGATTTTCTATACATTAATAATATCTATTCATATATTAAATCCATACAAGAAATTTTTTTCATAAAGAAATATATATATATTATTGAATATTATATTTATAACATCAACCGCTCCCAGGAAGGGGTCATAGACTCTGATCAAACGGGTGGCCAGAGCTCTTCCCCTCCATCCTTTCCTTTATCCTCCAGGTACTCCCGCTTCTTTCTAGCTCCCGCCATCGACAGCATCCTCACAAATGATCTATCTCAGTGAAGTCCCTTCCACCGATGTTTTCCAAGCATCTTTCCTTAAGGTAACCTCTTGGTCCTGTTACCTACTGAGTACTGTCTCCACCCTCCCATTTCCTCTTGGCTCCATCTCTCATCCTAGTGCAAAGCCCAACTAGATGTGTTAAATGGGGATCACCCTGGACGCGAAATTAAATTTCATCTTATTATTAAATTAATAAGCAGTCCTCACATCCAACCTCACTCCCATTATATCTGAAGTTACTATTGTGTCTGACTTCTCCTTTCAGTGTTAAGTTGTTCCCTGCTCCGTCACCTCAAAACGAATACATGATCTCTCCACTGTGATAAAGCCTATACTAATCCATCTCTTGTGGTTCCCCGTACCCCATGTCTCTCGCATTCCCATATTAGTAGAAATAATGGTTTGTATTAACGGATCTCGTCGAATTATCACACCAATCCCTTTATTTAATTGATATATAACAAGCCTCCAAATACTACATATTTTTTACTTCAGTCCTGCGAAGATCATTATTGAAGGTACCTCTCGTTTCTTACAGCTTTCCATACTGAAGCTATACCTACTTGTTACTCCTGTATTACATTATCCTCCTCCTTCCCCTTCCAAATTACTCCACTCAGAGTATTTGCATTTCTCCACCATCGTTATCTCCATGTCCCAAATCCTTAATCCACATCTACTCTCCAGCCTCCTCTTCCTTCTCCCCCTACTAACCACAATTGATCTCAGTCTTTTCTGTACGTGTTCATAGTCAGACCGGCCTCTCTAAGCTATTAGCAAAACAAGTCACCACCTCTCTCTCAGCCTATCTCCGTCTTCGCTCCAGGCACGCCAGAATATCACAGTCCAAATCTCCTATATCCTCCTCCCTCTCACCTTCTTTTTTATCACTACATCAAAATGCACAAACAAAATTTGTTGACAACACGCGCTTCCCTGTTTGACTCCCTTTCTCACCTCAAACCATTTCTCTCATTATTCTCATATTCTGCTCTTACATAATCTATTCTTAGACATACACACTTCGCAGGAACTTCCTTTCTCAACTTTTATATCGCCAAAAATTGGCAATCCATTCTCCTCTCTAGCCTCTCTCCAGAACGCACTCTTTTCAATAGTTCTCCCATTGTAGTTATCATCTTCCCCATCTTCATTTTGCTCAGAGTTTCACTAGCTTCAACTCCTCTATATGTGACCTCTCCCTTCCCCTCCCCTCAATCCTCCCCTCCTTCAGCTTCTCTCACCCCCATGCAACTCTCCATCGCATTTTAAACTAAGTTCCTGACAGTACCATTCACCCTGGTTGTCTGTTGATCTCACCAAAAAATTCACCTTGCTTATCCTGTATATTGCGCACAACGTTCCTCTTTGATCCTCTATATGTTTTTTGCCAGTCTAAAAATCCTCTTCCTTTTTGCCCTCACATCCAATTCCATCCACCTCTCTCTTTGCTGCCTGTCTGTTTTACTTTTCTTTTTCACTTTCTCTGCTGTAATTCAGCGTTCATACCTTGCAAAAATCATACTGAAGCCACTTGTCTGTGTATTTTATTTTTTCAATCACCTTTCTCATCAATTACTGCTTTTCTCGATCTATTATTGAACCTTCACTTTCTTCAGTCCACCCCTCTTGTGTCTTTCTCCTCGCCTCCTCCTACCCATCTTTTTTACCCAGGGCCTCCATCTGCTTCCCTTTTTATTTTTTCTTGTATCTCCCCCTAATTCTCTCTGACTCCTGGACCCATCTCACACTCTATTCTAGGTTCTGTATCTTATCCCTTCAACATATTCCCTCCTTTCAGCTGCGTTACAGCTCCTCAGTGACTCTCACTTTAATTCACATTTCCTCCTTTCGGTTATTCTGCAATGCTTATCTGTCTTCACCTTCAGGTCCGTTTTACCAGTCTATGATCCGAATTATATATTGTTTACTCCAGGCATCTCATCTTACCCATTTCCTTAGTTGACCGCCTCACTATCAGACGCATTATTTTATATAGTCTATAAAGAAAGATCTCTGATCGAATTCTCCTGTGATATTGTTTCCATCTATATTTTGTGAACCTATGTGAGTCCCTCTTTGAAAAAAAACCATCATGATCTTTAATTCCCTTCCTTAGAGGCAAGAAATTCTGTCCTCAAACCACCCACCTCTCAACTGTCACTATATTTTCTTATCTTCTTACCTTCCATTTACTCGTCCCACCAATTCTCTGACCACCATACGCTTTCTTCTCCTACCCCACTCTTGCATTTGAATATTCTTTAATAAATTATATATATTATTATCTAATAACCTTAATATATATATATATTATGTTACCCTATACTTATATATACTATATAATATATATATATATATATATATAGTACTATATATATATATATTATATATATATAAACCAAAATATAATATTACCTATATATATATAGTATATATATTATATATAAATATATAATTTTTGATAATTTTTCTTTGAAAATGTATCGAGTATCGATTATCGATTTTTTCCGATATCTCCATCTATAGAAAAATATGAAGCGGATCAACGAATACTCGGAATACATTTTTTGAATTGTGTGTAAAGCGATACGATAAAGCCGAACAAATGTATACGATCGATACGTATCGCCGATACATGTATCTAGATACTGCCCATCACTTGTATATATATTATAGGTATATATATATAACTATCATTATTATATATATTAAAATAAGATAATATTTATAGGTATATATATATATATATGTAGTAATATATATATATATATATGTTTATATATTTAATAAATTTAATAATA
>JABUQX010130870.1:32500-45589 GCA_015478945.1 Trachelipus rathkii | reverse complement strand
ATTATATATTTTAGTATTTATAATATCTTTATTATATTATTATTATTATTATTATTACAAGTTTAAATATTTTTTTTACTAAATACTACTACTACTACTACTACTACTAATATAATAATAATAATAATAATAATAATAATAATAATAATATAATAATAATTGTTTTTGTAATAATTGTTATGCACAAATGATACGATGATGAAATTATTGCCCTAGAGCCTGGACCTTGCTTTTATATTCGATTTAGTTTTGTCTCCCCAGTCAAATCTCTTTTCCTCCTTTAGCTCTCTCTCTCTCTCTCTCTCTCTCTCTCTCTCTCTCTCTCTCTCTCTCTCTCTCTCTCTCTCTCACACACACACACACACACACTACCATTTAATTTCGGAAACAACAGAAAATGAAAATGACGTATACATAACAACACAATAAAAAGAACAACAACAGCGTAAACAGCAGCGGCAACATCTATATTAAAACAGTTAGCAAAAAAAAAAAAAAAAAGCTGTCACGGCTGCGGCCACGTCAGCAATTTATAAACAGTTAACAAAAAAAAAAAAAAAAAAGCAAACCTTCACGTTCGAAAGGAGAACGGTAGGAGAATGGACAGTAAAGTCGTTTAATCGCCTTTCCACGAAAACAGAAATTTACTATATAAAAGCGTTCTAAGGAAAATGGAAAATTAATTCTTTATTTATTGTTACGAAACATATTTCCTTTCTTTCTTTAGCCTCTCTCTCTCTCTCTCACACTCACACACACATATACACACACACTGCACACACACACATCCTTTTAGTTTTCCTCCTATTTTTACAGAACCTAATTTTAAAGCAAGGAAAAAAATACATATACGAAAGAAGGAAAATATGTTGCAATAGATTTACGCATTTATATTTTAGAGCGGCTTAACATCGGAGTCTAATGGCGGAAAACAAGACTTGTTAATGGCCACCTCGAGCCATTTGCAAGATGACTTAACAAGAACTTAAAATCAAGGAACCGAAAATGAGGCAAAAAAGACTTTGAAAAGCCCATTCAAGGGCTTATATTTTTCGGGGCTTTATTAATGTGATCGAAGGCTTTTTAAGTCTTGGGGGGAAAGAAAGGACGGATAAGATTTTCGGATATCGAAGACTGTATCTTAAAAAAAAGAAATTTCTTTGTGCTACAAACAACACTTCCGAACCCCCGACTACACAAACGCACTCAAATGAAATTTCTTAATAAATAAGTAGTGAGTCGTTCAATAAATGCGAAGTGAGTCGTTCGAGTAGTCAGTAGTGAGTCGTTCACTAACAAAAGTATTGGATTTAGTCCCCCATTTACACCCGATGTACACTAGATAGATTTTGTATGAAACTTTCCCTCAGTTTCAGAAATAGAAAAAGAATGAATTTTTAAAAAAAAATTTATACAATATATATATATATATATATATATATATATAATATATATATAATATATATATATATATATATATATATATATATATATTATATAATATATATATATATATATATATATATATATATATATATAATAAAAATGAAAATAAATTGAAATTAAAATTAAAAAAAAACTATAAATAGTTTTGTTGCTACTCAAATTTAAAAACCAATTTCATATTTTTTTTTAGATTTCTGATAATCCAAATATTCACCCATGGAGCCATGCTATGGTGGACTACAACCCTATTGCATTCCTCCTGTATTCTGTAGTTGGTTTCTTTCTATTCATTTACAAGTTAAACATATCTAGGATATATTTAACGTCTACAAGCATGATCAGAATACTCTCTCTTTCCTTTAAGATACTACATGTAAAGCAGTTGACACCCATATATTATAAATAGGCTACAATGAATGATAGATCAGAGTTGTTTAGAGCGGTAGTAAAAAAAACAAACTATTCTTCAACTCCACTCCCGAACAACCTCAAAGGCAATGGACTCAAGTTGTAAAGATGGTGATATTAATGAACTTCACACGTGGTCTGGTGCTCTCTTTTTTTCATTAACTAATAAAAATGGCGAACTTCTAATTTTCACTCTGTTGAACACCCCCCCACCCCGTCACATACTTTTCTTGACAGAGACTGGTGACTTATCGCTCCGACAGCAGATCCCACTCAGTCCCCTCTTATTATCAGTATCCTCAATTTCATCCAAAAGAGGCTGTGCTTAAATGCACAACAGCACAATGGTTCACAGTGTTTTTAATTATTAGTTATCCAAAGTTTCAACCCTATGGTTTCTGCACTCTTGTCACACTACGATGGTTTCTGCACTCTTCTCACATTACGATGACTTCTGCAATCTTATCAACCTACGAAGCTATGACTGAATTATTTTGTTTTTTAATAATCTCCCTATTATTCTCACAATCCTAAATTATGTAACTATCTAAACTCTGAAATGGAACCAGATCACTTATTCTCCTCTCCTTTCTCTGACTTCATCAGTAATTTAAATGTTCACAACGGCAAATGGTTTTCCTTCAGTACTACAGATAAACTTGGTCAACTCTTCTAGAAAACTAAACAACCTTGAGCAGTTAAAGCAGCTCCTTAGTTGTATCCCTGACCAATCAAAAAAATTTCTTTGTATCCCTGACCAATCAAAAAAATTTTCTTTCTCAGTTTCTAACTATAAGCCTTTTTTTTTTTTTTTTTTTTTTTTTTTTTTTTTTTTTTTACTTTTAATAATACTAACAGGGCACGCTATTCTAACATATTCATTCTGCTGTTCTCAAATTTGGGCTTTGAGCCTCAAACCCAATTATGATAAAAGACTGTTTGTCTTCCGCATATCAATTTCCCATAATCCTAATGCAGGAACTATCGAACCATCTCAATTCAAAAATTATCTTCCTATTCTGTAACTTTTGTTCTTTGTTATTTAAAAATTAATCCTTGCTTAAGATTTGAAAACGAATTTCTTTCACAAATCTCTGATTGCCAGTAAGCTTCCTTAAAGAACAGTGAATAGGGGATCGTCCTTAAATATATATATATATATATATATATATATTATATTATATATATATATAATAATATAATATATATATATATAAATTATATACTATATATATATATATATTATTATATATATATATAGTAGAAATCAGAGCAATAAGACGCTAGGTTTAGTAGGTATCAAGGTAGGAGGCCTGAATTATTAATAATAACTGCAAATATTTAAAGTTAGTAAAGAAGAGACCATTTTATTATGTAAAAATTTATTACTAACTTTAATATATTTGCAGTTTATTATAATAATCAGGCTCCTACCTATAATATTATATATATATACTATATATTATAATATATATATATATAATATAATATAATATATATATATATATATATATATATATAATATATATATATATATATATATAATATATATATATATATATATATATTACAAAGTGCCAAATATGCACTTGTAAATGTTTAATATTTTCGAAAATATGCAAATTTTAGGCCAATTATGTAAAATTTATGGTTAGTGTGTAGAATTTGCTCTCCTCTCTCGAAACCTTACCAACATTATATTCCAAATGGTTTATTTATTTATTTTTTTTTCTGGCAATCTTTATTTTTGAGATAACCCCAAAAAACAACAATTGATATAATATATATTTTTTTTTGAAAGATATTTTGAAAATAAAAAATTTATTAGAACCTCATTTTCAAATAATTATTTTTAAATATTATATAGGATTGAAAAGGGTTATTATGATATAACTAAGCTATTAAAAAAAGAATTTCACCATATAGGATATTAGGAGGTTTAGAAGAAAATCAATCAAACTGGCAATGTTAAAAGAAAGCAACTACAAATGGCTGTCGAAAATTTTCTTGAATTGAAAGCAACAATTTGCAAAGTTGTACTGAGAGCAGTTAGTCAGTATTTAACGCATGAAGCTTCTGTAGATCATAACCCATCCACCTTACGAAAAAAAAATATTCATGGCCGGAAAATATAAATGAACACATTTAAAGAGTAATACCTTGCGAAAAAAAAATATTCATGCCTCCGAAAATACTGAAATGAAACCACATTTGAAATCAAAGTAGGACAGAGTTCATTATTCAATGCTGAAAATAACTAGAAACTGTAATAGCCTCCGCTTCAGCTTCTAAATTTTCCAAAATGTTAATTCATTTTTTATAAACCTGTAGTAAACATCAACTGAGAGCATTAGCGAAATATCCTTATGGCCCAGAATTGTACCAAACATGTGTTGCTATTAGCAATACCTGACCAATACTTTCTTTTCTCTACAGGGTGGAGCAAGAGAAACATACTGCAAGATTAAGGGGCTTTACGTAAAAAAAATTATGTCCTGAATTCATTCGCCTAAGAATGACCCCAAACAACCTGGACTAAAATTCTGTTGATTTTGGCTATATGAAGAATCTTATCCATAGAGTTTAGAGTTACAAAAAAGATTAAAAAAATTTTTCGATTGTAAAAAATGCTTTGATTCAAAATTCTAGATTAAATTTACGTCAAAGAAGAAATTATCAATATATATAATTATAATTTATATATATATATATATATATATATATATATATATATATATATATATATATATATATATATATATATATATATATATATATATATATATATATATATATATATATATATTTTAGATACTTAAGTTATTGCTAATTTACGTTTTCTTTAATATAAAATATATTCTATGGGTAACTGTTATTGTTTTTCACTCCGCTATTTCGGAGAAGCCCGGGCCGTCAGCTTTTATAATTGATTGAAAAATACCATTATCTTTAAATCTTTTTTAATAATAATTTTAAATAATCTCTTATATGTATTATGTAATAATTTCTTTCATATGACTAATTTTCGCAAAAAAAAAAAAATAAAAGAATTTTATCGTAACTATGAAATTTGTAGAAGATCGATCGTTTCTATAATGATAACTCGGGCTAAGCCCGAGTGTAGGAGTCGCCTCTGATATATATATATATATATATATATATATATATATATATATATATATATATATCAGAGGCGACTCCTACACTCGGGCTGCTCGGGCTCAGCCCGAGTTATCATTATAGAAACGATCGATCTTTACAATTTCATAGATACGATAAAGTTTTTTATTTTTATTTTTTTTTTGCGAAATTGTCTTATGAAAGAATTTTTACCATAAACTTATTAAAGAGATGATTTAAAATACATATGAGAAAAAATTAAAGAATAATGCTATTTCAATCAATTATAAAGCTGACGGCCCGGGCTTCTTCGAAATAGCGGAGTGAAAAACAATAACAGTTACCCATAGAATATATTATATTAAAGAAAACGTAAATTAGCAATAACTTAAGTATCTAAATATATACTATATATATATATATATATATTTATTTTATAATATATATATATATATATATATTATAATATATATATATATATATAATATATAATTATATATAGATATTTACATATATATATATTATATTGATTAATTTCTCTTTGAGTAAATTTAATCTATTTTGAATCAAAGCATTTTACAAATCGAAAAATTTTTTTAATCTTTTTTGAACTCTAAACTCTATGAGATAGATTCTTCATATACCAAAATCAACAGAATTTTAGTCAAAGGTTGTTTGGGGTCCAATTTTCTTAGGCCAGAATGAATTTCAGGGACATAATTTTACGTAAGCCCCTTAATCTTTGCAGTATGTTCTCTTGCTCCACCCTGTAGAGAAAAGAAGTATTGGTTCGTATGCTAATAGCAAACATTTTTCGGTACCATTCTGGCAAAAGGCATATTTCGATAATGCCTCCCAGTTGATGTTTAACTACAAGTTTTAAAAAAATGAATTAACATGGTGGAAAATTTTAGAAGCATGAAAGCGGAGGTACTACAGCCTAGTTATTTTCACCACTTAAAATTAAATTTGTTCCTTCTTTGATTTCAAATGTTTTCATGTCAGTATGGCGAGAGCAATAAGTTTTCAGCAATTGTTAAACTCTGTCCTACTTTTTTAAATGGGTTTCATTATCAGTCAATTTCCGGCCATGAATATTTTTTTTCGTAAGGTGGATGGGTTAATGATTCTACAGAAGCTTCATGCGTTAAATCCTGACTAACTGCCCTCAGTTCAACTTTGCAAATTGTTATATTTCAATTCAAGCAAGACTTTTCGGCGTCCTTGTTGTTGCAACTTTTACATTGCCAGTTTTGATGATTGTTCTTCCTAAACCTCCTAATATCCTATATGGTGAAATTCTTTTTTTAATTAGCTTAGTATTCATACAATAACCCTTTTCAATCCTATAACCTATTAAATAATTATTTTAAAAATGAGTTCTAACAAATTTTTTATTTTTAAAAATATTTTTAAAAAAAAAATATATATATATATATCAATTGTTGTTTTATGGGGTTATCTCAAAATAAAATTGCCAGAAAAAAAAATAAATATAAATAAACCATTTGGAATAAATGTGGTAAGGGTTTTCGAGAGAGAGAGGAGAGCCAAATTCTACACACTAACATAAAATTTACATAATTGGACCTAAAATTTTGCATATTTTCGAAAATATTAAACGTCATTTACAATGATATTTGGAATGTAATATATATATATATATATATTATATATATATATATATATATTATATATATATATATATATATATATATATATATTTAATATATATTAATATATATATATATATATATATATATATTATAATATATTATCAAGGTAGGAGGCCTGATATAAAATAAACTGCACATATATTAAAGTTAGTTAGAAATTTACAAATAAAAATGCGTCTTCTTTACTAACTTAATATATTTGCAGTTTATTATTAATTCAGGCCTCCTAACTTGATACCTACTAACCTAGCGTCTTATTCTCTGAATTTCTACTATATATATTATATATTATTATATATATATATATATAATATATAATAAATAATATATTAATATATATATTATATAATATATATATTATATATATATAATATAATAATATATATTTAAGGACGATCCCCATTTCACTTGTCTAAGGGAAGCTTTACTGGCAATCAGAGATTTGTGATAGGAATAGAAATTCGTTTTAAATCTTTTAAGCAAGGATGATTTTAAAAAAAAAGAACAGAATACAGAACAGGAAGATAATTTTTGAATTGAGATGGATTCGATAGTTTCCTGCATTAGGATTATGGGAAATTGATATGCGGGAAGACAAACAGTCTTTTATCATAATGGGTTTGAGCTCAAAGCCCAATTTGAGAACAGCAGAATGGAATATTTTAGAATAGCGTTGCCCTGTGTATTATTAAAAGTACAATGAATATGTTAGAATAGCGTGCCTGTTAGTATTATTAAAAGTGTAAAAAAAAAAAAAAAAAAAAAAAAAAAAAAAAAAAAAAAAAAAAAAAAAAAAAAAAAAAAAAAAGGCTTATAGTTAGAACTACTAGAAAATTTTGTGATTGGTCAGCGTGATACAAAGAAAATTTTTTTTGATTGCGTTCCAGGATAAACTAGGAGCTGCTTTAAACTCTCAAGGTGTTTAGTTTTTCATAGAAGAAAGTTGAACCAAGTTATATCTGTAGTACTGAAGGGAAAACCATTTGCCTTGTGAACATTTAAATACTGAGAAAGTCAGAGAAAGGAGAGAGGAAGATAACCGGTGATCTTGGTTCCATTTTCCACAGAGTTTAGATAGTTACATAATTTAGGATTGTTGGAGAATAATAATATAGGGAGATTATTAAAAAACAAAATAATTCAGTCATTAGCTTCCGTAGAGGTTGATAGAGCAGAAGTCATTCCGTAATGTGGAGAAGACGTGCAGAAACCATCACGTAGTGTGACAGATGCAGAGAAACCATAGGTTGGAACTGAATACTAATAAACATATTTAAAAACACTGTGCAACCATTGTGCTGTGTGCAATTTAAGCACAGCCTCTTTTGGATGAAATTGATGGATACTGATAATTAAGGGGGACTGAGGTGGGTGGGATTGCATGTCTGACGCGATAAGTCACCAGTCTCTGTCAAGAAAAGTCTGTACGGGGTTGGGGCGTGTTCAACAGAAGTGAAAATAAGAAGTTCGCCCATTTTATTAGTTAATGAAAAAAAGAGAGACCAGACAGTGTGAAGCTTCATAATATTCACCATCTTTACAATATGCAGTCCATTTGCCTTGAGGTTGTCGGAGTGGAGTTGAAGAATAGTTTGTTTTTTTTTACTACCGCCTCTAAACACTCTATCTATCAGTTCATTGTAGCCTATTTATAATATTATGGGTGTCAAACATGCTACATGTAGGTATCTTAAAGGAAAGAGAGAGTATTCTGATCTGAAATTCATGGCTTGCTAGAGTTAAATATATCTTAGATATTTTAACTTGTAAATGAAAAGAAAAGGACCAACTTACAGAATAACAGGAGGAAATGCAAAATAGGCGTTGTAGTCCACCATAGCATGTCTCAATGGGTGAATATTTGGATTTATCGAAATCTAAAAAAAAAAAATTAATTGAAATTTAAAAATGTTAAGTAGTAGCAACAAATACTATTTATAGTTTTTTTTTAATTTTAATTTCAATTTATTTTCATTTTATTATATAATATATTATATATATTATATATACTATATATAATATATATTATTATTATATATAATATATATATTATAATATATATATATATATATATATTATATATTATATATATATATAATACTATATATACCTTGATAATTTATTTTTTTTTAATCATTCCTTAATTATAACCAATGCTCTGGGGATTACAAAATCGATAGTGTACATCGCGGTTGTAAATGGGGACTAAATCCAATACTTTTATACCGTGAACGACCACTTACTGCTACTTCGAACCCGACTCACTTCGCATTTATTGAACGACTCACTACTTATTTATTAAGAAATTTCATCTGATGCGTTTGGTAGTCGGGTTCGGAAGTGTTGTTGTAGTAGCACAAAGAAATTTCTTTTATTTTTTTTTTAAGATACCAGTCTCTCGATATCCGAAAATCTTATCCGTCCTTTCGTTTCCCCCCAAGACTTAAAAAGCCTTCGATCACAATAATAAAGCCCCGAAAAATATAAGCCCCTTGAATGGGGCTTTTCAAAGTCTTTTTTGCCTCATTTTCGGTTCCTTGCATTTTAAGTTTTCTTGTTTTAAGTCATCTTCAAAATGGCTCGAGGTGGCCATTAACAAGTCTGGTTTTCCGCCATAGACTCCGATGTTAAGCCGCTCTTAAAATTATAATGCGTAAATCTATTGCTGCAACATATTTTCCTTCTTTCATAAAGGCAACATGTCCTTAGCTTAAAAACCAGGCCTGTAATTTACCAGCTTTGGTTATTACCATATGCTTAAGTGTGTGTGTGCATGACTAAATGTGATATTGTGTGTGTGATAATTATGTGAGTGGAGAGAGAGAAGATGGAGATATTCAGAAAGAAAGGAATTATGTTTTGATAGTATAGAAGATGAAGATAAAGAATTTTCCTTTTCCAGAACTGCTTTTATGATAGTAAATTTCTGTTTTCGTGGAAAGGCGATTAAACGACTTTACTGTCCATTCTCCTACCGTTCTCCTTTTCGAACGTGAAGGTTTGCTTTTTTTTTTTTTTTTTTTTTTTTTCTGTTTATAAATTGCTGACGTGGCCGCAGCCGTGACAGCTTTTTTTTTTTTTTTTTTTAACTGTTTTTAATATAGATTTTGCCGCTACTGCTTTAACTCTGATGTGTTCTTTTTATTGTGGTTTTATATACGAAATTTTCATTTTCTGTTGTTTACCGAAATTAAATGGTTAGTGTGGTGGTGTGTGTGTGTGTGTAGATGGTGAAGAGAAGAGGGAACGAAGAGAGAGGAAGAGAGAGAGAGAGAGAGAGAGAGAGAGGGAAGAGAGACTAAAGGAGGAAAAGAGATTTGACTGCGGGAGACCGACGGTCAACCATTAATCGTGTTATTGTTTCTCTTATGGCTTTATTCCGTTGAAGGGAAAACCTTCTCAAACATTAGTTAGAGGTTTCAAAAACAATTATTACTATTATTATTATTATTATTATTAATTATATTATTAATTATTATTATATAAATTAGAAGAATATAGTAGTATTGTATTAGTAGTTTATTTAGTAAAAAAATATTTAAAGTTGTAATTAATAATAATAATAATAATAATAATAATAATAATAATAATAATAATAATAATAATAATAATAATAATAATAATTGTAAATATTTACTAATTATAATAATTATTATTATTATATTATTAATATTATTATTATTATTATTATTATTATTATTATTATTATTATTATTATTATTATTATTATTATTATTATTATTATTATTATTATTATTATTATGAGATTTACTAGCCTTTTCCAACTTCCTAAAGGTATTAACCGCTTCATGATTGATTTTCTTAAGGACTATTCTAGAATAAAAATAGAACAACCCCTTTCTGAACTTTTAATCTAATATCTCGCTTGGCCACTTCAGGCATCATCGGAGACGAGATTCAAGACTAATTAAACAATTGATGAAACAAAATAAATATTTAAATATAAATGTGAGAGTAACAAAATAAATTTTGTTATAAATATTCATTTGAAAGCTTTTGAAATAAATATATTCAATAAATATATTATTTTTTAAAACCTAAAAAATGTTCAAAAAAATTCTCCATTTCATTATTACTTTATGTTGATACCGGCTTGTGCCTTTATTTAAAGGGACTCAGCCAGCCTCCAATCAAAGAAAATTTCCTGCACGGGTGTTAGAATGTTCAAAATTAGAAATATCGCAGATTGGGTGGGATTTCCATGTTCGGTTTTTAAAGTGCTAACAAAAGCATCTTACTGGCCTGTATCTTTGTTGTGGCACACGGAGTTTTTTGAGAGAATTAGTGGTATTGCCCGATGTAAGAAGGCATTACAGCCATTCTTTATTACAGTGAAATTGGTATACCACATGATTCACATTCTCCTTAATTCACTGTTAATAAAAGATGGCTTGTAAGCCTCTTACATCGGTATACCACTAATCATCAAAACTCTCGTTTCTCACACATAGATACAGGGCCCAGTAAGATCTAGAGCACTTTAAAACAACATGGAACCCCAAACCCATCTCATATTTCAATTTTTGACATTCTACACCGTGCAGGAAATTTCTTGAATTGAGGCTGGCTGAGTCCCTCTTAATAAAAAAGGCACAAGCCGGTTATCAACATCAAGTATAATGAAATGGTGAATTTTTTGAGCATTTTTTAGGTTTGACTAGATAGAGTCTCTTTATTGATATATTTATTATTTAAGGATTTTACATTTACGTTGGTTATAAAAAATTTATTTTGTTACTTCACATTTATATTTAAATAATATTTATTTTGTTTCATCAATTGTTAAATTATTCTTGAACTTGTCTCCGATGATGCCTGAAGTGGCCAGGCGAAAAATATAGCATTAAATTCAGAAAGCGGTTGTTTCTAATTTTATTCTAGAATGTCCTTGAAGAAAAATCAATCATTGAAGCGGTTGAACCTTTAGGAAGTTGGAAAAAGGCTTGTGAAATCTCATTATTAAATTAGAAGCTGAATATAACCGCTCGTGCACAAATTTCGTGCCTCGGAAAACTGCGCTTCGCATAACCTCGTGGTGCACCGACATAATAATAAAATATTATTATTATTATTATTATTATTATTATTATTATTATTATTATTATTATTATTATTATTATTATTATTATTATTAGTAGTAGTAGTAGTAGTAGTAGTAGTAGTAGTAGTAGTAGTAGTAGTAGTAGTATTGAATAGGTAGGTTATTTAGAATTAATAATTTATTTTTTAGAAATTTATTTTAAAGGGAAAAAAAGACTATATTTCTTGTATGAGGAATGAAAGAGAATAAGACTTTCTCTCATTTCTTTACTCGGAAGTGTCAGAATCGTTCGTGTCATATATTTTGAGGCGATTTTACGTCTCTCTCTCTCTCTCTCTCTCTCTCTCTCTCTCTCTCTCTCTCTCTCTCTCTCTCTCTCTCTCTCTCTCTCTCTCTCTCCTCTCTCTTCTCTTCTCTCCTCTCTCTTCTCTCTTCTCTCTCTCTCTCTCTCTCTCTCTCTCACTACAATTTCTTTTGCAAAGACGTTTAAATTTTTTTATTTTGCTTTCGCGTTGTTTATTTCTTGATTTTTGGTATTATTTTTTATTTTTAATTTGATTATTTTGCTTTACCCTTTGGAATTTTTTTTATTTCTCTTTTCTTTCTTCTTGTTTGTCACTACACGTCATATTAAAAAAAAAAATATATATATATATATCCTCACAAATATCTTTCAAACTTCTCTGCAACCAGTGTAGATCGCTGGTAGAGATGTGGAACTCCAAATCGGGCCAAGGAAGGAACCATAAGATAAAATTTGGCTTTTTTTTTTTTTTTTGAGAAAAATTTCAATTTGGCTTTTGGCAAAAATTATGGTCTTTAACTTTACTTTCTTTTATTTAAAAAAAAAAAAAATTCGTCCTTAGTGCCAAAAATTTTATTCAAAATTTCCAAAAGCAACTCTGCCGAAAATTTTTGTTGCTCCTCCATTTCAGATTTGGAACCAAATTAATTTTAAATTTTTTAAAAATTTTAACATGTTAAAATCCTGAATAGTAAAAAAAAAACTTTTTTTTTTTATTTGTTCTTAATTCAAAACCTAGTTGATAATTAAATAACTTAATAATTAATACTTTAATAATAATGCCTTCTGAAAAGCAGTCCAACCTCCTTCCAACCTTTCTTCTAATTGTTGTTGTTTTATAATTATATATATATATTTTTAAAATATATATAATAATATATATATATATATATATATATATAATAATATATATATATATGATATATATATATTATATATATTATATATATGAATATATATATATACAAGTTCCGCATCACTGGCATTGCCCTTTTAAGGAGGAAACTTTTTTTTGTCTTCTTAAGGGATTCGCACGGGGGGGAACTAAACCGTGTCTTCAAACACGATTCAAT
>JABUQX010130870.1:15000-25000 GCA_015478945.1 Trachelipus rathkii | reverse complement strand
AGTAAAAACAAATTATATATTTGGAATCAACGGAAAATTCTAAGGATTGGATTTAACTTTTTTTTTTTTTTGAAGTGGTTCTTTTTTTTTAACTAAAGGAATAACCAAGGGTAAACTGCATAAAGATGGCAGGAGTCGGTCTCTCGGCCTCCCGGTGGACGACGGGGACTAATCCTCCGGGGATGGTCTCTCTGAACCCCCGTCGGTCTTGCGTCGCGGTTCCTCCGACCATCCCCTCCGCAAGGAACGTCCCGTCCCCGGCTGTCGGCTCGAGCCCCCTAAATTTAGTGAAATAATTTTGTTTTTTTTTTTAAAAATTTTAAGTTTTTTTAAGAGGCTCTACGTAACAGAGGGGGATGTTTCATACCCCGGAGGGGAAGGTCGAGGAACCCCCCGCGACACCCAAAGACCAAAGAGCGGGGTTCCGAGACCATCCCCGGAGGCAGGGGGATTAGCCTCCCTGTCGTCCAACGGAGGCCGAGACCCCGACCTGCCATCTTGCGGTTTACCCTAGGGTATTCCTTAGTTAAAAAAAAAAAAAAAAAAAGTTAAATCCCATCCTTAGAATTTTCGGCTGATTCCAAATATATAATTTGTTTTACTGTAGGACCTGCCGTTCTTTAGCTACATACTGTGAGCATTAAAAAATTCGACCATATATAGTATATATATATATATATATATATATAAGAGAGTATATATATATATATATATATATATATATATATATATATATATATATATATATATATATATATATATATATATATATATAAACTAAAAATTAAATAAATGAATTGGAAAATAAATCAATTTGAAGCTCCAAAAATAAAAAATAAGTTATTTATATAGCAAATCGAATTTTTAATTTTAATTTTGCTATAAAAATTATTACCAACCTTTCCAATACTAAATTATTTTGAGGAGCATGGTTTACTTAAGGTCCATATATATATATATATATATACATTGTATCGCCAAAGTTATATATATATATATATATATATATTATATATATATATATATATATATATATATATATATATATATATATATATATATATATATATATATATCATGAGATATTAAAAAGTTCACATTATTGTGTAGCATCAGAGAAACAGTAACTTAACTGCTGAGGTAGAATATATCCCTGCTAAAACTGCTTCTTAATTGGGACCCCCTTTTAAAAGGGCAAATACCCTAGACAGGTTGATTTTCAAATTTCGTTTGAATAGTTCCCAGAACTTGGTTAATTTTATCAAAACAATTGCAGAAAAAGAACACGGTTTGATGATTTCTACGTTTCAACTATTACTGCTATTTTTTTTTTTAAAAAAAAATTTAAATGGTTATAATAACGTGAAAGGAATATCTATACGTAATATGATTCGCTTCACACAATAATTTATACGTAATATGATTTGCTTCACACAATAATTTATACGTAATATGATTTGCTTCACACAATAATTTATACGTAATATGATTTGCTTCACACAATAATTTATACGTAATATGAGTTGCTTCACACAATAATTTATACGTAATATGATTTGCTTCACACAATATTTTATACGTAATATGAGTTGCTTCACACAATAGTTTATACGTAATATGATTTGCTTCACACAATAATTTATACGTAATATGAGTTGCTTCACACAATAATTTATACGTAATATGATTTGCTTCACACAATAATTTTTACAATTTTCAAACAATAAGTTTTATCTAAAATCGAATATTGGAATTCCAATTTAAAAAAGTATTAGTTGCATTAATACGGACACATCCGATGTATCATCCGATGACAAAACAGGAATTAATATATTTTTTAAATTACAAGTACGTTTTTGCTCCCTTTAAATTACGGATTAATAATTTCTCAAATTGTTATGACTGATGTCAACGGATAGGCTAGTCAAGCCTAGCCAATCTCGGGAGTTATAAAAATTTACAGTCGTTTTCCGATTATGAGAGATTATTACTGATGTGACGTCATTGTTCTAAAAACGTCACATCAGGAAAAATGTGACATCAGTAGTATGCAGTACAAGATAGAGTAAGTTATACGCACATGAAATACGTTCATATAGATACTTACACGTGTGTACGCACGCGTAGCGTGCGTACACATGATGTTACGCGCGCGTAGCGCGCGTACACGTGATTGTATATATTGTATGTACGTATATGAGTGTTATTTATATTATTATTATTATTATTACCCCTTCCCCCCTTTTCCCCATGGTCCTTTATGTATATATTTACATATGTGTGTACCGTAGGTGCACACAGCCGAGTGTATGTTGATGATGTAGTCATCAACATTACACGAGTTGTTGTACACACAGATGCATACACATACACATTCACACACTACACACCTACACACACACACACACACACACACACACATACACACACACACACACACTCACACGTTACCCCCCCTTTCTATCCCCCTCCATCTCTTTACCCACCCGCTATTTCTTTTCTCTTCAGTTGCCATGACTACAATTGTTTACCCTACCCCCCTTTGGTTGTTGTCATGACTACATCATCATTGCCCCTCCCCCTTTTGTTCTTTTTCTTCACGCATATCATCATCAACACGCCCGTTTCTCGCCCCGCCGCCTTCGCACCGATCCGCTTTCCTGCCACCGCCACCGCCGGGATCCGCCACCGGTTTCGCGCCTATACTCGTTTCGTCTTTCGTTCGCATCGTCATTGAGGAGAGAGGGAGTTTATCCCCTACTCTCCCCCACTCTTTTAGTTCCGCACTTGTGATTTATAAAATTTCGGAGGGAGATCGAACTCGAATCCCCTCCTCACAGCACCTTCAGCTGAGCGTGGTCAGGTAGACCGAAGCTTATCTGCCTTCGCTTGAAGGGCCTGACGGCTTAAGGAAGATTTAAGATTTAAAAGTGGATTTTCCTTTGAAAGAACTCAAAGTATAATTTAACATTAGATAAATGAATAAATTTATTATTATTATTATATATATATATATATATAGTATATATATATATATATATATATATATATATATATAGCAGTATATATATATATATGTTATATATATATATATATATATATATATATATATATATTTCGTTTTTATAATATTAAATATATATATATATATAGAGAGTATATATATATATATATATATATATATATATATATATATAGAGAGAGAGAGTATATATATATATATATATATATCGTCTAACGAAAAAAATCAAACTTCTCAGTATTTAGAAGAACATACATGGAATGGGCCATTGAAAGGATAAATAACGTAAAGCTTAGAAAAAAAAAGAAAAATTTTATTTATGTCGAGGGAGATCGAACTCGAAGCTCCTCCTCGCAGCACCGAGAGACCCCACCGCTTATCTGCTTTCGTTTGAAGGCCTTTCCACGTGGTAAATCAAATAAGGTTTATAACTAAATTTTCTCTTGAAAGAACTCAAAATATATTTTTAATTTGCGTTTTCAATGTTGAAATTATTCATGTTTACTGATATAGTATATATATATATATATAAATATATAGCAGCAGCATATATATATATATATATATATATATATATATATATATATATATATATATTATATATATATATATATATATTTAAGTACGGAAATGTCCATATGGCTACATTAAATATGGCAATTATCTCATATCGATGGTTGACATCTATTGAATATACAAAATTTCAAAAGAATAAATAAATAAATATATATATATATATATATATATATATATATATATATATATATAGTATATATAAATATATATATATATATATATATATATATATGATTCAGCGATCCACGAATTAGCAGCTAAGTAATTACTTTAAAAGAAAATTTTTTAATTATTAATAAGAATTTCTGTAAAAACTTAAACATTTAAATTATTTTTTATCAATGCCGAAAAGTAGTATATAATTTTCATGAACTCAGAGAGAGAGAGAGAGAGAGAGAAGAGAGAGAGAGAGAGAGAGAGAGAGAGAGAGAGAGAGAGAGAGATTACAACAAAACAATCCATCCGCTTTTGGTGACTGCTATTATTATTGACTTATTACAACTACTACTACGCCCCTAGCTTATTAAAACTACTACTACTACTACTACGCCCCTAGCTTATTAAAAACTACTACTACTACTACAACAACTACTACTGCCCTAACTTATTAAAACTACTACTACTACTACTACTACTACTACAACAACTACTACTACTACTACTACTACAACTACTACAACTGTTCAGCCCCCTTTCGTTATTATTATTATTATTATTATTATTATTATTATTATTATTATTATTATTATTATTATTATTATTATTATTATTATTATTATTATTATTATTATTATTATTATTATTATTATTATTATTATTATTATTATTATTATTATTATTATTATTATTATTACGATTTAATTTTTATTATCGTTTTGAATAGACTACCTTCAACAAAAACCCGGTTGTTCTCCGTTTTCTATATACCGTATTTTAAATGGTATACAACGCTATACGCTACCCCTGTCAATCCATGTCTTTATTTAGATCTAAACAGGATAGATGAAAGTTTTTAAAAAACTCTAAATTTTATTGGTATACCAGTAAATAATCATAATGTGAGTATATATATATATATATATATATATATATATATATATATATATATATATATTTTATATATATATATATATATATATATATATATATATATATATATATATATATATCTGTTATATATATAATAGAAAGAAAATATTTATATATATATATATATATATATATATATATATATATATATATATATATATAAATATATATATATATATATATATATATATATATATATATATATATCATCTCCACCCGCAAACGTCCCCTTGTGTGTCAGGCGGAAATATAGTAAATTCTCCAGAAACTTCTGTTCTTATAATGGATATTATATAGTTAACCAGCTTCGTTCTTGCACAACCCTCAAGATCTTGGTCGGTCAAAAGGCGTACCTTAGCTGATAGTTTTATAAGTATAGGAAGAGGGATCTGTATTCTAAATCGTTCTACGCTGACTGTATATGTTTTATGCATGCTATTTATCTCGACTATTTTCTCTATTTGCCCATCCATTATTGAAACACCTCCATTACACTTCAATGATATATCGAAGTACGCAGTTCTCAATATCCTCCTGCGCGGCTAGCCACTATGGCTTATGTACACTTGATATAGCAATCACACTTATCTAAGGTTATTAGGTGGTGACGTCATTTTGTACCATGTAGACTAACACATCATAGATTTTAAAACAACCTTTGAATTAAGCACGATATACTTCACCCATACTGGTCGCTTTAAAATGCGTTGGTAATGATATATTGTTGATATATAACCCTACGATACTTGATCTTAATAGAAAAACAGTTCAACCCCATCATCTTTGAACCATAACTCATCATAACGTAATTCATAACTTATCATATCATTGATATATATATATATATATAAAGAGTATGAGAATATATAGAAAAAATATATATATAGTTATATAGTATATATATATATATATATATATATATATTATATAGAAAGATATAATACTGCTTTTATTTTTTAAAGTTTATCATGTATTGGAGTCCACAACATTTGATTAATATAATTTGCATTTACAAACATCAGAAAATCATTGGTTGTTAGGATATCTTAAAACACTGCTAAAGTTAATGGCCAACAAAATCCACATAAAAGTAGAGAACGATGGTTGGACAGCCCTAGCCAAAGTTTTACATAATTTATATTGTTACATTTTAAAAAGGAAATGATGTAATGATTATCCAGAATAAATTTCAAGTTTAAAGAATCAATCAGGTACACATCACCGTTCTTCCTGTAGATGGAAATCCAGTGTTCCTTAATGATGTCACATTCGATGTGAAGAAAACGAAGCTGCTATCCTTCTTTCAACCTCACAGAATCTACCACACATGAACACCCCCAAAAATCGAGGTTCGTTTTTAAACATAACTTTTATTTCTTCTTCATTCATCTTTAGTAATTCAAAAGCACATTACGGGCTCTGTCAATTTCAATAAGTTGAGGGTGTTCCAGATAGACGATGACGGTAACGGATGTCTGCAGACTTCCGCTAAATGAAAGATTGAGTCCTAATGTTCCCTTCCTCAGAATGTTTAAATGACTTGCGTTACAAGCTGAAAGATCTGGACTGAGATCAAAAGCGTATAAATTACTATTCGTCGCGTATTCTTCAAGGTTCATTCCAGTACCACTATCACCGCATGAAACAGTGTTGGCTATTAAATCATGGAAAGGTCGCGAACATAGAGATTGTGCCCCATTATACGACATTTCATAATCACGTCCGTATGGCTGACCATTCACATGTAAACTGACACCCCTAAGGTTGAAAGGGGCAAATTTATATGTTGATTTTTTATAATGTCTGAATATGCCTCGTGCTCTACAATTCCAGCTATTACTTTTTGAGGAAGATTTCCGTTAACAATGTTTGGAATACTGATGCTTGATAGACCGTGAGTGAAGTTAAATACTTTGGTTTCTACTCTTCTGATTGGGTACTTGGCTGTGGTTGTTAAAAGCGACTTCTCAATTTCCAAATGCCTTTGGGGAAATAACTTCACCTTTCTAACATAGAGAAAAGCCTCTAGCAGTTTGAAGATAGGCTCAGGACATGGAGTTGTAGCATTAGGATTACTTTTTATTTTAAGTGCAAATTTCGGACTTGAACGGGATAAGCGGATTCTAGCATCTACAGATGGCAGAATAAGTCTTTCCTGAGAGAATATATCGCCATTTAATCGTCCGTAGAATTCGTAAGTGTTATTTATGACTTCAGCCGCTTTAGCTACATGTGTAGCCTCATCGAAGCTGTAAAAACCACAGGATTGAAGATGAGACTGCTTAGCATCATCAGAAAAGTTCAGTAGATGTTCTATGTAGCTTCTATAAGGATAACTAGCTGCTGAAGTGCCGAGCGAAGTTTCATTGAGGTAAACATCAATCTGGTTAAAACAAGTGTATAGGAAGTTCGACTCTGTATACACTATGTGGTCGTCACCTGTAGGAAGGTCTGTACCATCAGGGTTTGTCAATTTCGTTTTAAAATATAGAAATACATTAGATGGATCTAGATATTGGTCTGAGGTGCCTGGGATATTAAACTCTAAAGGAACGTCAGTGCTGGTTATCGAATGTGTGGGATTAATGCTGATGAAGTTGCTGTCACTCACGCTGATCTGAGTAGGATTCATCGAGAAGAGATCCAACTCGCTCTTGCAGCAGTCTGGACTAGCAGGGTGAAGGAAATGCATCTTGTCGGTGCGGTGCTAGGCTGAATAATGAACAAAGCTTCATATGTGCTCCACTTATATACATGTTAGCCGAAAGTTGTAGTTAAAGATACCATCTAGTAGTTAAATGGTAAATACATCAATACGTTTTGTAGATTTAACCCTTCTAGCCTTAGGGTTTTTCCGCACTGTGATTTTCTTACGGCCTTGCTTCTTCTTCAGAGCTCTCTTCGTCTTAGGCTTTTTCCTACTTGTGACACTCCTGCGTCCTTTAACTTTAGCCCTGCCCTGTCCTGTCATTTTACGTCTTATTTTGCGTTTAACGTCATCGAGCATCTCGTCGGAAACCTCGGCAATCCGCCTTTTTAATGAAGCACGAGGATTGGCTCCTGTCGCTATATCTTGCATCGTATGCAGGCCTGTTCTTATAGCTTTTTTACCTAGATATTCACCCCCTCTTCTAAATACGGGGATGGCGCTTCGCAGTAACTTAGTGAAAAATCCTCCAAGACCGTACCCTCTTTGTGATCTCGAGCCAATGAATACTCTTTCCATACTTATTACTAAGGTGACTGGAGCTTCTTCCCTATACTGTCTTTACACTGTAAGAGTGCATCAATGAATGAAAAAATGCAATTGATTATGTCCCTTATATAGTCTGCAGAGGCATCTATTTCTTGAATGAAATCGAGTAGCATATAGATGAGATTTTCAATTCTGGTTAAAAAATGTTCCATCATTTTACAGCTGATGGGGACGTTTCTTTCTAATGTGTACTTTACACATCAATGTGCCACTTGTAAATGGATATGGCCGTCCTTCCACGTCCTTTATATGCACTCTTATAGACCCGATCAATGACCTGTTCAGTGAGAGATAGTGGACATTTGGGAATGTTATTACCTTGCTCTCTTCAGGAAAATAAACTACCCTTAACAGGGGAGCTGTAGTGTCGCCCACATATTGGTGCTCCACTATATCAGTGTAAACGTACGCCATCCCAGGGTGTTTGAGCATCTCTGAGGTAATACAAGTATAATGTAACACCCTGTCTTGCTCGTCGATTAATTCTTCCTTGGTTATATGTTCGTTTTCCACTGTTTATAGTAGGTACATCATGGAGGACATCTAACCAACCTTCACGTTCATGAACGTGTTTCCGCTGCCATGACGATCTCCTGAGGAAAAACACGTCAATATCTCTAAGGTTAATGCCTGCCGTTGATCTCAAAGTAATTAATACTTCGTCATCAGAGGGATGAATATCTGTGTTGTAAATTAGATCTCTACACATATTACTAGTCGCTAGAAGCGTATTTAAATAACTGAACATTGCAGGAACGGACTTAAAATAGGATTTCCTCATTACAATTCTTTCATAAAAGTACTCTCTCGTCCCCATAGTAACGCGGTTTAGAGCACCTGTGTTCTTCACATCCAATATAGTTTCAACACAGTCTACACTTCTGTAAACATTCATCCAGTAAAGATTATGCGGAACATTTTCCACATCTGTATTTAATATCACTTCACACAATCCTATTTCATAAACGTCTCTTTCAATGTCAATAGGGTTCAGTAACTCTGTCGTGAAGTCTGAGAGCTTATTATCAGGATGTAGATTCATCGAAGCCGAAGAAGGCAGAGTTAAATAGAAGTGGTCTGTACTCGCCATGGTCACAATGAATACTGATTAATGATTCTTAATTTCACTTGCTTTTATATACGAGTTAAACTTGTCAGGATATCCTACCCATTTAACCAAGTACTGTTTATTTCGACCCTTTCCTTTCGAGCCTATTATCTTTTCAATTTTATACACATTACTTTCAGGATTGAAGCGTATTTTTTGTATTTCCTGTTTATAAAAACCGCCTTTTATCTTTTCACCGTATAAATCCTCCAAATAATATAATTTTAAGCCGTCATAAGGGAAGTCTCGAATATTGTGAACTTTGAAAACCTCTGTAGACCACCCTGACTCGTAGCCTTTCCTAAACCTTTCCGCCTCTCTGGAGACTCGCACATAATCACCTATGCATACACCCGAATTATCCTTTATTTTCCTAACTCTTCGTTGTGAACGATCCAGCTTTGTAGGCTTTATTTTCGACATTTCTAGGGGGGTAGATTTTATAGTTCTGTGGAACGATCTATTATAAGAATGAGCAAGGTCTTGTAGTATGTCAATATACTTAAAAGTGCTCATGCGGGTAAAGTACCGGTGCATTTTCTCCTTGATAGTACGCTGTACTCTTTCAACTATAGCTGCTTTATTCACTGAGAATGTATTGTAATACCCCATGTCGTGCTCTTTAACTAATTCTTGAAATTCTCGACCGAGAAACTCAGTGCCTTGGTCCGTCCACAACATTCTTGGCCATCGCCCGTCACCCTCTATAATTTCTCTCAAGGCCTCAGATACAGTACCTGACTTTTTATCTTTTAAAGGTTTTAACCATAAATATCTAGAATACACATCAATGGTGAAAAGTATGTATTGATATCCATCGTTGTACGAGCTGTATTTAACCATTTCGGATAAATCCAGCTGCCATACGCTATCGAGACAGGGGGCTATGGTTTTCCGGGTAGGAAATTTTCTGCGAACAGGTTTATGTAGAGTGAAAGCCTCCTCGCCC
>JABUQX010130870.1:7500-12500 GCA_015478945.1 Trachelipus rathkii | reverse complement strand
GAGATATAGAATATATGAAAGATATATATATATATATATATATATATATATATATATATATATATATATTTACGAACGTTTACTTGATGGTGTTAAAGCAAAAACTTCACTTAAAAAGCCTTTACTACATAGCTAGAACTTTAATAATCACAGACGTACATATTTTAACATTAAATATATTCACAAGAATATTAAATATTTTATCATTAATTACGTTTACAATAATATTAAATATATTTATAAGGGTGTATAACACTGTTATAGACATTCACAGAAACTTCACGAAGACTCAAGATTAATACTCTGTAAATCTTTACAAATATACCAGTCATTTATATCGTTGTCTATCATGTAGCTACGTGTCTCATCAATACCATCCGAAAGCACATATGTAAAAAGCTCCCTCTCAGATATCATAGTATGTTTGGTCTCTGGATCGTCAGCATAGATGCTTACCGCCCATCGTTTTCTAAGTAGATGTATGAATTTCTGCACATCAATAGTGTCTAGGAATCGTTTAATAACAGTTTCAGAATCATCAACCAGCATTTTCTTGAATGCATAGTATTCCTCGTATAACATATAATGAACGACTGACACATAGTTAGATAACACATTCACTCTCTTCATATGCCTTATCACCCTTCCGCCTACCTCTGACATACACTTCAGCTGTTGTATTCCTGAGATGAAGAATCCATGTGAAGTACGTTCAAATACTTCTAAGCCGTTTCGTCGCTCCCATAGTCTAACTTCCACTCCGATAGTGTTCACATGTTTAGAGAAGGTTAGAGTAAGCTGCTTGCCCTTGGATCCTATGCTCTGACTGATAACTGTTTTCGAGTAGTTTAAAGCCGCATTAGGGTTAAAGTAATCAGTAAGCCAGGCCTCGGTGTGTTTACATATACACAGTAATTCATAAACACTCATGTAACACGTCTCGTGTTGTAAGTATGATGAATTACTATACACACGTGAGAATTCAGTTCCGTTCGGGTTTCTTTTTACTATAGAATGCAACTCCACCAACGTTCGACACATAATGCTGTATAAATACTCCTCTGATAATCTGTAGTAATACTCTTAGTCTACCATATATCGCTCTGCCTCATCCGTGTTAGAATCCGGTTATAGAGTACCTCTACATAGAGCCGCGAACAGTTGCGGAAACACTTTTAAGACTAGAGTAGGAACTTTGTTCACAGTTGACAGTTAAGCGACTTTAGTTTCACATCCAGACAACTTGGTACGTTTTCACTTGGGGAACATATTAATTCTCGACACAACACCATAGAGGGGTGAATCTGAGATAAGGTGGGGCCGCTCTGGTATCAGGTGCGGCAAATACGCTGCTCTCTCGGCACTGTCTTACCTGCCGCTCTTCTTGAGGCGATATATATGCTTAAGGCTTGCATCCTCCCAATCACATAGTAAGGGCATAAACGTTTATAGATATACTCTTTTAGCGATCTGGTATAGAGTTAAAATAATAAATTTGATTCTATTTACATACGTTGAGTTTCCAACCTGTTAAATAATAATAATAATAACAACAACAATAATAAATAATAATAATTAATAATAATAATAATAATAATAATCTAATATAATATGATAATAATAATATAATCAATAATAATAATAATAAATAATAATAATTAATAATATAATAATAATAAATTATAATAATAATAATAATAATAATAATAATAATATAATATAATATAATAATAATAAAATAATAATAATATTAATAATAATATAATAATAATAATAATAATAATAATAGATAATAATAATAATTATAATAAATAATAATAATTATAATAATATAAACAACTCCTAATGAATTTTTATAGAAACTTTTGTAAATAATTTTTGGTTTAACATCAGTGAATAACTAAACATTTAGATTATTAATTATAAGCAGTAAAGCTGTAAAGCAGTAAAGCATAAAGCATATGAGTTAAAGCAGTAAAGCAGTAAAGCAGTAAAGCTAACTATGCTCCCTGTTGATAGTGCGCCGCCACTATTGATTTACTGTTTCATTGCTTTAGGGGGTGCAAAGTAAATGTTTTAATGAAATTCTTTAATTTTATTTTTGCTTCAGTGTGTAATTGGCTTGACTCTGATTCTTGAGCTGTTGTTGTTGTTGTTGTTGTTGTTGTTGTTGTTGTTGTTGTTGTTGTTGTTGTTGTCGTTTTTTTGTGTTGTTGTTGTTGTTGTTGTTGTTGTGTTGTTGTTGTTTTGCAATGATCGTGTTTCTTGCGTTGTTGTTTTGATGTTGTTGTTTCTGTCTTGATTCTGTTTGTAATAACTCTAAGCTTCATTGTCTTCAGATGTTTTTATAAAGTTTCTTTTAATTTTATTATAGAATGTGAATGGTGGCTGGCATTGTTTTGTTGATGAGGATGTGAATGTTGTAGATGATGCTTCATGAGTTGTTGTTGTTGTTGTTGTTGTTGTTGTTGTTGTTGTTGTTGTTGTTGTTGTTGTTGTTGTTGTTGTTGTTGGTGTAGATGATGTCGCATGGAATGACGTTGTTGTTTGGCGTCGTTCTGTTTCTTGCGTTTTTGCTGGTGTAGATTCGGCTTCATGGTTTGTTGTGGAGAAGAAAGAAGAAGAAGAAGAAAGAGAAGAAGAAGAAGAAGAAGAAGAAGACGAAGGAAAGCAGAAGAAGAAGAAGAAGTAAATATACGTCGTCTACTTACTTGACAGAAAAAATCCAGAGCGTCTCACATCCATTAAGCAACAATAAATTGTAATAATAGAATAATAATAATAATAATAATAATAATAATAATAATAATAATAATAATTAATAATAATAATAATAATAATAATAATAAATAATAATAATAATAATTAATAAAGTCGACACGCACGCTACGCATCTAGGAGCATATAGTTCATGACTGCATCGTATTTAGCTCGGTAGCACTCCGTCATAAGCAACCACTATTTACGTTCATGCAATGACTAATCAATATAATGATGAGTGTGAGAAAATCATCATCACCATATTGAAATATGATTTGGAATAATTATATAACTTATATTATATATATATATATATATATAAATATGTATAAATATATATTATATTCTATAACTATATATATATATATAATATATATATATTATATATATAATATATATATATACTATAATATATATATATATAATATAGTATATATATATAAATACAAATTCCCTTTCGACCCGTGTGAGGGAATCTGTCCTCAATATATAGAGTATATATATATATATCTATATATATATAAATATATTTATAATAATATCATATATATATATTATATATAATATATATAACTATATATATATAATATATATATATATATATATATATATATATATTATATATTAATATATATATATATATATTAAATATATATATATATATATATATATATCTTTACCTAAATGTTTTAGTAATTATAAAAAAGTATCTAGTATATCTAACGCGTTAGAGTAATAATAATATAGTATATAATATAGTATATATATATATAGTATTATATATATATATTATATATATATAATATATATATATATATATATTATATATTTATTATGTATATATATATATTACCAAATATCGATTCTAAACGTATATAGTAATTATATATATATAATATATAATATATATATATATATATATATATATATATATATATATATATATATATATATATATATAATAATAATAATAAATAATAAAATAATATTATTTTATATTTTGTTAAATTATACTTTGAGTTCTTTCAAAGGAAAATCCACTTTTAAATCTTAAATCTTCCTTAAGCCGTCAGGCCCTTCAAGCGAAGGCAGATAAGCTTCGGTCTCTCACGACCAGGCCAAGCTGAAGGTGCTGCGAGGAGGAGATTCGAGTTCGATCTCCCTCCGAAATTTTATAAATCGCAAGTGGGAGTTAAGAGAATGGGGGAGAGTAGGGGATAAACTCCCTCTCTCCTCAATGACGATGCGAACGAAACGCGAAAGGTATACCAAGGCGCGAAACCGGTGGCGGATCCCGGAGGTGGCGGTGGCAGGAAAGCGGGTCGGTGCAAAGGCGGCGGGGCGAGAAACGGGTGCGCGCGGAAAACGCATGAAGTGTTGTGTGTGTGTGTGTGTGTGTGCGAGAGAGAAAGAACAAAAGGGGGGTAGGGGCAATGATGATGTAGTCATGACAACAACCAAAGGGGGGTAGGGTAAACAATTGTAGTCATGGCAACTGAAGAGAAAAGAAATAGCGGGTGGGGGTAAAGAGATGGAGGGATAGAGAAAGGGGGGAGGGGTAACGTGTGTAGGTGTGTGTGTGTGTGTGTGTGTGTGTGTGTGTGTGAATGTGTATGTGTATGCATCTGTGTGTAAACAACAACTCGTGTAATGTTGATGACTGCGTCATCAACATACACTCGGCTGTGTGCACCTACGGTGCACACATATGTAAATATATACATAAAGGAGCATGGGGAAAAGGGGGGGAAGGGGTAATAACAATAATAATAATATATTTTTTTTTTCTTTTGTAGGTTTTAATAAATTTTAGGAAGTGTAGCAAAGTTGTTTAGGTTTAGTGTATAGTAGTATATGTTTTATTTAATTAATATTAGTACTTAAATTTTTTAAGTTAGGATTTAGTTTTTTCATTTTTTTTCTTTTAGTTGTAGGTTTTAATAAATTTTAGTAAGTGTAGCAAAGTTGTTTAGGTTTAAGTTTTGTTTTTTAGTATATAGTAGTATATTTTCTTTATTTAATTAATTGTAGTGTTTGAATCTTTTTAAGTTAGGATTTAGTTTATTCAATTTTTATCCCGATTTCTTCTTTTGTTTTAGTCTATTGTTCTTATTTGTGTGTGTGGAGTGTGTGTGTGTGTGTGTGTGTGTGTGGGTGTGAAAGATGGCACATTTGCATAGACGTGGGCTTTCTATTAACTTTACCAACATCCGCGGCTTAAAATCTAACTTTGTCTCTGT
>JABUQX010130870.1:0-2500 GCA_015478945.1 Trachelipus rathkii | reverse complement strand
TCAAGTGAAATGTGGTCTGCCCGAAGTCGCCGCTGAACAATTTTAAAATGGATCCGAAGCCAGAATCAGAGCCGGAGCCGGAGCCGGAGCCGGAGCCGGAGTCGGGGAAAAAGTATACATTTTTATAAATTAATTTTTTTTTTAATTTTTTTGGGAAGTAAAAATTAATATGCCTGAAGTCTTAGATAAAAAATTTTGAAATTGAGCCGGAGCCGGAGCCGGAGCCGGAGCCGGAGCCGGAGCCGGAGCCGGAGCCGGAGTCAAAGTATAATTTTTTAAAGAATTTTTTTCTATGTGAAAATAATTTTGCCGGAAAGTTAGGAGCAGAACAATTTTGGAATTTTAGCTAGAGCCGGAAGTCAGATCCGGAGCGAGCACGGAGTCAAGAAATCCGGACCGAGCCGGAGTTTCTAAGAATCTCATTTCATTTAAAGAATTACATAATGTTGAAAATGAGTTTCAGAGAAGTTGAGATCTGAGCCAATTTTGAAATTTTAGCCGGAGCCGGAGCGGAAGCCGGAGCCGGAGCCGGAGCGGAGCCGTAGCGGAGCCGGGCCGGAGCCGGAGTCAAAGTATAATTTTTTTAAAGATTTTTTTTGCATGTAAAATTTTTTTTGCAGGAAGTTGGAGCTGAGCAATTTTGAATATAGTCGGAGCTGGAGCCGGAGCCGGAGCCGGAGCCGGAGCCGGAGCCGGAGCCGGAGCCATAGCCGGAGCCGGAGTTGGAGCCAAAGTATAATTTTTTTAAAGAATTTTTTTTGCATGTGAAAATAGTTTTGCAGGAAGTTGGAGCTGGGCAATTTTGAAATAAAACCTGTGCCGGTGCCGGAGCAGGTGCCGGAGCAGGTGCCAGTGCCGTTGACGGAACTGGAGCTGGAGCCAAAGTATAATTTTTTTTCCTAAAAGTACTTTTGCAAATGAAGATAATTCTGAAAAATCGGAGCTCAAAAATTTATGAAATGGAAAGGGAGCCGGAGCCGGAGCCGGAGCGAGAGAGTATAAATTTGTAGAATTATATAATATTTATCAAAATATATTATATTATTAATATATATATATATAATATATATATATATTATATAATAATATATTATATATATATATATATATATTATATATTATATATATATATATTAAATTATATATATATCATATATATATTAAGTTATTTCTGACTATATATATATTATAATTATAATAATATATAATACACATATATACATATATAAATACCTACTATACTAGCTATATATATACCTATATAAAAAGTATATATAATATATATAAAATGCAAAATTTCGCTCCTTATCATAATTTCTGTTTCGAGATTTTTCACTTTTATCAGCATTCTACTGAATCAATTGTGCTACCTATCATATATCTCTGTTCCAATTTGCCTTTGATCAGCATTCATGGAATTCGCAATCATATTAGTGCATTCCGTTTCAGGATATTCACTTTATCAGCGGATCTCTCTGTTCAATTTCGATTTTAATCAGTTATATCATGTTCAACTTTGCCTATAATCTAGCACTCCTGCAATTTCGCTTTATGATACATTTCTGTCAATTTCACTTATCAGCATTTCTGTTATGCATATTTCTCTCTTTATCAACATTTGTGCGATTTCACAAGAAATAAAAAGATTATTTATATCATTTTATATATAATATATATTATATACTATTATAATATATATATATATAATATATATAATATGATGAATATAGAAGTGTCAGATAGAGTTTATTATGCTGTAATAGTATTATTAATAAAAGGTAAAATAATATATAATAATTCAGATACTATATATATATATATATATATATACTTGATAATAAATATATACGATATGTATAAACTACACTATCATCATATAATATTATATAATATTATTAATATATATATAATGATATTATGATAAATAATATATATATAATATATACTATAATTTATATAAACTAATAAATAACTAATCAACAATATATAATACTTACATATGTTTATAATATATATAAATAACGATAATAACCGTATTATATAAGTCGTATAATATATAAATATATTAATCTCTAATAAGCATTAAATATAATATTATATATTATAATTATATATATAAAATATAAACTTAATAATATATATCTATAATATTAATATGTATATGTCATAATATAATATTATAAAATATATATATTTTTACCTATATTAAATATATATATATAAAGATATAATATTTATATAATATATATAATATACGTACTATATATAACGCTCACTATAGCATATTATATATTCAATTTATATAATACCATCTACTACCATACTATATATATTAACTTACAAGGTTTAATTATTTATGCCCAAATAAAATATAATTATTATTCTCTCCAATTTTCTTGGAAATACCTTGAAAAATGAAGTTAATAAAGTAATAAGATTGGGGGGATAAATAACAGAGTTTGGATCAAAAAGTCCCAACCCAGACTGCATGCATTTTTTT
>JABUQX010130869.1:12500-32091 GCA_015478945.1 Trachelipus rathkii | reverse complement strand
GATAGTAATTTAATATATATATATTAATAATATATATATATATAATTTATATATATTATAGTAATATTATATATATATAATAGTTAATATATATATTAATATTATTAATATATATTATAATAATATATAATTTAATAATATTATATTAATTATATAGATTATTAAATATATATATATAACTATTATATATACTATATTATTAATTATTATATAATATATAATATAATTAAATTAATATATATGTAATTTATATATTATAAATATATATATCATACGTATGTATATATATGTATATTATTATATATTGTATATATACGTATAATATAATTATATAGTGTGCGCTCACGGTACATAGCCTTATATATATATATATATAAATATATACTTATATATTATATATAACTAAAATTTTTAAGATATTTAAGAATTACTATTGGAGAGGAAAATTTTAGAAGAGCATTAAATAATAACATCAGAGAGAGTAAAATAGATAAAGATATTATTAATTATTTTATTACACATGTTTAAGTAGTAATTTTCCACAGGAGCAAAATTCAGTGCTCGCTTAAAATTGAAAAAGACACTCGTTTTACCTCACCCGTACCTAAAATTTCTATTCTTGTTGATATATTATACATATATATTATATACCGATATAATTCGTGTATTATATATATTGAACAATAATATGATATATATAATTATATTAATAAGTAATATATACCCAAAATATATAATGTAAAATATATATAACTATTGTTAATATAATGTATAATATTGGCCGAATCTTAACTAAGTGAGGTAAGCTTTTCGCAGAGCAAGTCCCATATAAGACTAATGATAGTGGGTTGTAAAAATCAATTATTTTAAACGATTCATTTTATTCAGACAATAAAAGGTAATATTAGAACGTTGCCTCGCCAGTTAAGATACTCCTTTTTCTTCATAAGTGAATGTGCGTCTACACACGACCTTTTCCCTGAATTTGACTCCCTTTTCGTAGAATTCTTATCTTTACTTGAATTCTTGACTATGTGATCACGATTCGAGAGTAGTGATCCTCCGTACTGAAGAACGCCTGCGTTTTCTTCTTGCTACTTTGATAGTTTGGGTGGAGGGAGCTTTCAGGAGAGCGTATCTTATATAACGTGAGTCTTCTCTATTTCTTTTGATACTTAATTTTGGCTGGACTGACCATCTCTCCAATCGACGATCCTCGTCTTATAGTACAAAATCGTCGAACTTATGTAAAAAAATTTGGCTTACCTCAAATAAAAAAAAACATAATTTTCGAACATTAAATATTAAATTTCCAACTTCCCTGTGAATAACTCCCAAATTGAGGCGCTTACTTACTATATATTATATATACTTACTTATTCGATGCTTCATATTACCTAATCTATTATTCTCCCCATGCCAAGGGTACGAGATATATCATACTATATTCATATATCTATCTATCTATCTTATACATCAGTCAACCGAAAACCAATCATAAGACCCATCTCTATTACTATATATTCATATTATATATATCTATATATACTATATATATATTCTATTACATAATATATATATATTACTATCTATATATATATATATATATATATAAACTAACTAATTAATTAACTAATTATCTCTATATATCTCTACATATCTCTATATATATATCATCTATATATTATATACTCTCTATATATCATCATCTCTTATCTCTCGTACTACTTCTCTATATCTCTCCTCTCTCTTCTACTCTACTTACTCTCTCTCATCGTCTACTACTATACTACTCTACTTTCTATTCTTCTATATCTCTATCTCTCTACTCTCTCTCTCTCTCTCTTTTCTCTCATCTCTCTCTCTCGCTCTCTCTCTCTCTTTATTTTTAAAAGGAAATTGCTTCTTCCGTCTTACATTATCTATAGGTAATTTCACTATAATTTCATTCTCATCAATTTCGGTTTCTTTAATTATCATTTATATATTATTATATATTATAATATATATATATATATAATATTTATATATTATATATATATTATATATATTATATATATTATATTATAATATATAATATATATATATAATTAATATATAATGGTCCAAAGAAATTCATAAATTTTTAGAGCTATAAAAATAAAAAGATATCCTGGCTCCAGTATAGACATGGCTTACTCTCACAATAAATTAAATGACCTAGGGTACTAGGTAGACTGGGACTGAGGTAGACTAGGGGACTCGAGTAGGTAAATACTATGGCACACTGGAAAAGCTGCTAGAATATATGGTTAAGAATGAGAAGGTGAAGATGAGCACAATCTGACGTGTAGGAAATAGCACAGTGAGATGAAGATAGGGATGCCTGCTGTTGAAATTAATACATGAGAATGAAGTAGGGTGAGGAGGAGAATGAGTTTATGTTGTGACTGGAAATAGAACACACATCTATACGAGTTAAAGTCGCAGACCAATATTAACAGTATTGAAGACAGAGTGAAACGAGATGAGCACTCGTGTGTAGATTTTCACAGTTTTTCTGAGTCGAGCAATTCAAAAGAATAGTAATAAGGTATCATTGAGCCCGGGAGGGACCTGAGAGTTGAATGGTTACTGAGCTCAAAGGAAGAAAAAACATACTGGTAGACATGCAGTGCCAAGCCAGCTTTAGAAAGTGATGAAATTTAAAGTAGTTAGTAAAAAATAAGTAAATAAGGAGCTAAAAATTCTGTCAGGAAGTAAGGGTATAATGAAATTACTGGTGAAATGATCAAGAACGGAGATCGGGATCAATGTGAATTGATGGTATTATTGAGGAGAACTGAGAATAAGAAATAAGCGTTAGATAAATAAGGGTAAAAAGAGTTTCGATACGTGAGTGAGAGCGTAGGAGACGGAATGATTCAGAGTAGTCACCCATGAATAATATAATGAGGGTAAAAAGTGATTCGAAGAAACGCGGTGGACAAATCAGAAGTACATCTTCTCATTCTATTCTCGTCAAAAAAATGAGACTGAGTGTTGTTAGGAAGGTATATGCTGTGTCGGATATGATGGTAATTCCTAAGAGGAGAGTGAAACAAATGTCTGTTATAATCTGCAAGTCGAGTGATAATACTGAGAGATATGAAGACAATGTGCGTGGAAGATACTAAAGGAGTGCGTGTAGTGGAGTGGAGTGTATGAGAGATAGAATCATACGATAAGATTATACTTGAGATAGCCATGAATCACAAAGATTATGACTGAAACGATACAAATTCATCAAGAAAAAGTGTGTATAGGAGGATAAAGAAAGAAATTCACAACTATGTAGTTTAGGCATGTATCTTGTATGGATTGGATGCAGCCTTGACTTCTTTTTGATATAAGGGAAAGCATTACTCAATTATGAGCACGGTAGTTAGTAGAAACAAACTATATGGATTGATAAGTTTAATAGATATTGCTGTATAGAAACTTGAGAAATAGTGGATAGTCGAGAGATGATGTAGTATGTTGTTGATGGTACTGAGTTTAGTGTGAAGGTGTCGCGTGTGTGGTTGACGAGTGATGAAGAAATGAGAAGTAGGAGTGTCGAGAGAAGATATGATGAGATGATGGTTGTAAGAGGGATTAATAGCGAGGAGTAAAGACGAGAGGCGGATATGTGTGATATGAGTGCAGTGCCTTGAGGAGATGAGTCAGAAGAAGAGAGAAATATGGATGAGTAAATGGAGAGTGAGAGAGTTATGAAGGTAAAGTGCATTTATCTAAATACGAGATCCATGAGATAAAGGAAAATGTGGCTGAGGAAAAGAGGAAGGTAATGGTTGATAAGTATATATAGTTTTTTTTAGTGTAGAGTAGTCGTACGCCAGGAGTGCGCGTAGTGCCTGGTGTCCCTATGACTCTGTCCTTCATACTATGTCTGAGCGTCCACTACTGCTAGTATGATTTTTATGGATTTTGCGTGGTTGTCATCGAGAACAATAGACAATAGAAGAAGTTTGATCTGAGTTCAAATTTGCCCTCTAAGAAGACCTCTTAATAGTGTGCTGTCGGAGCGTTTTGCGAAAAAAGTGTGAGAAGAATAGAGCAATTAGATGATCGTACAGTAGGAGATAGATTAGTAATGGTTTTATACTCCTCTCGAGTATTTGTGATGACACTCAACATGTCTTATCTCTCTGTTGTATTAATGAGTAAATATCAATATCCAACAAGATATGCTTTAGATTTATCACATTTTGTATGCTCTCATAGGTTCAGACACAACACAAGTGTTCTTTGGAGAAGATAAGATTATTACGACAGGTTTAAATTATTAGGGGTTATAATATGTTAATTGGATTATGTGAGTTATAACACGATATAACTTGGGTGTGGATAAAATTAACTGACTCAGTTGATGCAAACAGAACAATGTGCTATTACACGATATAGGATTTATAGAACTGCCTGGAACAATGTTAGCTAGGTAAGTGTGGCTGTAGGCGAATGTGATTTATACGTTGCGAGTTAGAATGACAAGAGGATCTAACGTCTATTGTAGATAAAGTGCTACAGTAGAGTGAGTGATACATTGCAATGATTTGATAGGGAATAGATAGATATCTAGTTGACTGCTTATTGTGGTCATATGTTAGAAACTAGTTGGAATAAAAGATCTCTCATGCACTGCACAACAGTTCAGAGGGAGGTTGCATATAAAGAGAAGTATAGATCACAGGAGTCCATTTTCTAATCAGGTGCTCTTAGACCCAACATCTCGAACATTCTTCTAAGACTTTGGAGTGTGAGTATTTAGAAAAATACTAGAATAGAAAATAAAGTAGAAAACTAGTATCTGAAAATAGATCAAATAGTAAGACGAATGAGAGATGATCCCATTTTTCCCCTTTCTTCGTCACATTTTCAAAATCACTCTTCTATTAGGAAAAAATAATGAAACTAGATAATAATCAAAATGATTCAATTCAATTTATAACCTACTTGGGTGAAGAATGTAAATTTATGAAATATAACGCATAATATAAGATAAGCAGGCTCGTCTTATGTAGTCGAAGAGATTGATTGGACCTCTTTAGATATTAAGACTCAGTATATTTCGCGAGAAAATCATATACCTACGCAAGATCACACCATTATCGAGGTGACGACCCTCTCTGTAATGTTAAGAACGAGAATAAGAGGACTTTAGTGTAAATAAATCTATATCAAATAGTAATGAATAAGGGGAATTACAGAAAACTCGGTTAGATGGTACAAACCATAGATATTCCATTCCTTATGAGGTGACTATTTGTTGAGTATGTATATCTCAAGAGTAGAGAAATGACCAGTGTCGGAAAATCCACTTTTGGGAGTTTCGGCGAGAAGAGATGTCTGATCCATTAGAGAGTGTTATGATCTAGAATCAACAAGAGACGTTGATGTTGAGCAGAGTGAAGATCCGAGACACCAACAGTCTCCCCTGCCAGGCTGTAAACGATACCAGTATTGATAATCGAAATTTCCACTCTCAGAGAGTAGACAGAAAAAGAGTCTATACTCAGATGAGAGAAAACTCACGAGTTAAGAAATTATCGTTTAATAGAGATTTTAATTCGATATCTATAGAAACGAAATTCGTTGGAAATAAAGGCATGTATTAGCACAAGTATTATTTTATGCGTCTTAGATTAGGGGTAGATAAATATGCAGTGAGATACTTAAGAGTCACCGTATAATTGAGAATTATACTAAGTAATAGTACCATATCATGGCAATGTCATGATAACTATTCCGTTTACCCCACGCTAGGGCCTAAGCAAGAAGTAGATGTCTAAATGACTCTCACCACGCCTGTTCCTTACGAGAGTGGACACACGCGATGCCATAATTCAATCACGAATAAGTGAGTACTCGTCACCTATTCTTTCACCACCAATGATTTGTCCAAATGAAAAGTTAGTTTAGGTCAGAAAGATGCAAAAGAACCTGGAGTAGTTCCTAGTATGTGACTGATATACGTAAGAGAGAGATGCCGCATACGTCTCCGAATCTCATAGTGATAATATGTCAACGAGAAGAGAATAATATTAAAACTAGTTTATATCTAACACATTTCCTAACCACGCACCTGATGCGAATATCTGAGCTCTCATTGGTCCAGAAATAAAGATGAGTCTAGATTAATTTCGTACGGCAATTAAAGTGATATAACTTATATTGCATAATATACACACAAGAACATCATCGTTTTCCTACAAAACTGGATGGTGAGAATACAGCTCGCGTGGTTATAATAAGAGCGTCTCTCGTTGATGACGAAGGAGTGCTTGAATGATCACACACATATATCAGTCTCGTCGTTCCACACGCTTAGAGAGAGTAACTAAGTGAGAAGAGCAAGAAAGAAACTCATATTTCGCTGAAGGTTATGTTAGAGATCGAGACAAATGAATATTTAGAAAGTTAAAATCACTCGGCAGAAGCTGTAGATAACTATCAGATAGTACTTAGTTTATAATAATTCAGTATCATGTAAAAATTATTATTTTTACATATGACTAATAATACTGAGAATTTTACTAAATACATCAATAACTACCAACTAAACCTCAACTCCCAACAAATATGTGGAATAGAATATGTGAAGAGAGTGATATATATGAGATTAAATGTTTTTACAGAGATTATTATCAATATCATTATAAATATATATATATATAAATTAATTATATATATTTTATATACCATATGGTTCTCCATCTGTGTCCTTCCCTCATAAATTTTAAATTAATCAAATATAGCAAAAATAGAAAGGAAAATGCTATAAAAAATAAAATCTATCACAGATTAGATCATCTAATATATATATATTAAGATGTAATAATAATATATTAATATATTAATAGTATATATATTATATAATATTGATTAGTAATATAATTTAATATAATTAATTATAATATATATATAATTATAGATTAATAATATATATATATATAATATTTAAATATATATATATATAAATATATTATATAATAATATATAAATTAATTAATCATTTATATTATATATAATATTTAATTATAATATAATTTAATATTATTATATATAATTAATATATAATATAATTATATAATATGTATATATATATCTATAATTATATATATATAGTTATATATTATATATATATATATTAATTATAAAGTAGATACCAAGATGTTATATATTAAGAATATATATTAATTAATATTATAATTAATTTAATAATATAAATATATATATTATATATTATTATTTAATATCATTAATTATATAATATATATAATTAATATATATTATATAATAATAATATAATATATTAATAATATATTAGTAATATAAATATATATAATTAAACACAAACAATGTATATATACAATAATAATAATATTAATATATAATATTAATATATAATTAATATATTTAAATATGATATTTAATTATATATAATATTATATATCAATATTAAAATAAAATAATATATAATATAATAAATAATCAACTTTTATTTAATATAGATAATTTATATATATATATATTAATATAATATATATATATTATATTTAAATATATTAATATATTAATATATTATATATATATATATATATATTAATATATATTTTATATATGTATATATATATATAATATAATAATATATATATATATTATAATATAATAGAATATATAAGATATATTATTATAACTAAATCCATAGTCATGCTATGTATATACTGATATTAATATATAATTATTAATAAATATATTAAATATTGATTATAATAAATGATATATAATATATATTTAATATATAATATATAAATAGTAAATATATATAGATTAAATAATTATATAATATATTATATATATTAAAAATATATATATATATATATATATATATTATAAATATATAATTAAATTATTAATAATATTAATAATATATATAATATATATATATATATATTATATATATATATAGAATATATAATATATATTATTAATTTTATATATATTTATAATAGAATATAATATATATATATAAATATATATGAACCTATATATATATTATTATAGAGATTATATTATATATAAGATATATAATATAATATATATATAATATATATTATAATATTATAATATTATAATATATTATATATAATAATATATATATATTTAATATTAGATATATATATTATAATATTATTAATATATATATAGATATAATATAATATCACTAATATAATATTATTAATTATATATTATATATAAAATATATATAATATTATAATATTATAAATATCAATTTAATTATCTAATATTGACAAAAAATATAAAAATAAAATGTATGATATTTAGAAGATTTAGTATTGAAAAACACAAACTTAACAAATAGATTGGATCTAAATTTATTCATGTAATATAATTATTAGAGAAGTTAAGAAGTTGAAGAGTTTCATAGTACAAAAAATTTAATAATAACACCTGTCATAATAATACTAATATATATTAATATTATATATATATAATAAAGATTTATATTTTAATTGCTTGTCTTTATGCTAGTTAATACCCTTATCTAATTATTCCCAAAAGTACAATAATATGTATGTATATTAAAGTAGATAAAGATAGGTATATATATATATATTTAATGTACCGGAAATATTCACACTCACTCACATCTAATATAATTTGGATCAGGCACACTATAATTACCGCTATCGGAAATTGATATAATTTATACTTTCAACATATATAGGTTTCGTGATTACTACGAGCCGGATATTGTCCAAAATACTATTCATGCACTCGGCGAGGAATACCAGGATATAATAACTAATTTCAATAATATTATGAGAATAAAAATATTTATATAGTATAGTAGTAATATTAATATTATTTACATAATCCAATATTTATCATATAACATATATAACAAATATAATAATTAATAATATAGCATCACCTGACAGGGTTGGCACTGATTAAATCAAATATAGTATATTACTTAGTATTCATATATACTTACTCTCTCAATTTAATAATAAATATAAAGATATATATATTAATTAACTTCAAATAAAAAAAATATAAAGGTAATTTAATATAATTATAATCATTCACTATTAAATTCAATGTTTATAACGTAAATAATATTAATTATTCAGAGCATCATTATGGTATCTTGAGCTTAAAAAACCTTTATATTTAAATATTAACTGATATATATTAAAATATCAGCAAAAAATATTGTATGAAGTATATAACTGAAGGGACTCTTCTATTCACATTTCACAACACCAAATCACAGTAAAAATATATTAATAATAATGTAGAAAAATAATTATACTATGGTATATATACTTTTATATTTAATAGATTTATTTATTATTTTTTCAAGGTGTGAATAATACTCAGTATAATACATATAATCACCAAACGTACTACCTAAATTTATTTAAAATAAAATAAAACAACTCACCTATTTATCACCACTTTACTTCTATTCTTTAATACTTCTTATATACTCCTATTAATTAATATATAAATAATTAATATATATATATTAATTATATATTTTTAATTATTTAATATATTATATATATATTAAATATATATTAAGATTAATATTATATATAATATAATTATTATATATAATATATAATATATATTAAATATAATATTATAAATTATATATCATATAATATATAATAAATAATTATAAGTATTGAATAACGCTAATTATAGTCTATTATAATAATTAATAATATCAACTATTTATATTATTATAATATAATATAATCTAAGTGGTAAGATAATTACAGTTATAAATTGATAGTAATTATCATTAATCTCTAAATGTATAATATAAATAATCATAATCGACTTGGAATATTCCACGAAATAGATATTAAATATTGTATATTATAGTATATATACCTCACTTTAATATATATTAATAGTCTGTTATGAAGACTCAAATGAAGTGAAATACTCCCTCTACATTTTTCCTTCAAAATTAATATTTGTATATTCAAAAGACTTATATAATCTATGTAATTAAAAAATTGAAATATAAAATTAATTTTAACCTTATTAATTAGTTGCAAAGCAAAGATATTTTTTATAATAATATTAAATGGTGACGTAATATATTTAGAGTATAACTTAGGAAATCAATAGCACCTATCATATACTATACAAACATTTTCAAATGTATACTTACTTAAATTATTATATATTGAGATAAGTATATATATTATTATATTATTATATATAGCTATATATATATATATATAATATATTATTATAATATAATTATATCATAAACTAATTATATTTGGTTATTATAGAATAATGAATTGCTTATAATTAAACCTGACTTTACAACTTATAATACCAAATATTATTAAGATAATTTATTATCTATTATTTTACTCAGATATTATAGTAAAGTTGATATTTCTATATTACTAATACTAGTCAAATAAAAATAATTCATATAATTTTTACTATTTGGAAAGTATAATTTCACTATTAATCTTCGAATGTGGTCAGATATTATCGAGCTCAGAAATATAGTAATATTTCTATACTTTTTATTTATCCTCATCTTACACCCAACTGAACTCGATTACTATGACTCACTATATTATATAGTCTATATAACAGATCTCTGGACATCAAACACACCTTATAAAAACTTAAATATCCCCCCAAAAGATAATGATTATTCAATATAAATTATAATATAATAAGTAAATTTCTTATTTTATATACTATAATTACATAGTACTTATATGTTATTAAATAAAGAAAAATATATATAATATATATTAATATATATATATATTATATATATATTATATATATATATACTATATATAGAATATAGTTTTTACTATATATATTAATATTATATATAATATAATTATATTTAATATATAATAAATAATATTATATAATAATATATAATATATATATATATATATTAATATATATTAAGTATATTAATATATATATCTTTATTTATATAATTTCATTATATTTCTCATCCCAGAGAAGGATTCTTCATCTGTAAGCACATACTATATAATATTATTATATATATACACTGACATTGATACAATTTAAGTTGATATATATATAAAAATTCTTCATAATATTTTATTAAATTTTTAAACTGTTTATTAGATATATAATATATATATATATATAATTACGATATAAATATAATATTATTATATATATATATATAACTAATATATATATATAATATATTGAACATGTAAAAGTCGAATAAATATATAAGTAAAATAAAATAAAATCTTGTTTGATTCCAACCCATTCATATCTATAGAGATAGGTGGTCGCCGGCGGCGCGGGCGAGCGCGGCGGCGGCCGTGGTGCGTGGTACGTGGTGGTTCCGAATAGGTAGATATATGTGTTTTACGTTCGCATATAAGAGTTGGTTATAGTAAGGCTACCAAGATAGAATGAAAGGCAAAAGAAGGGGGTGCTGTAGTTAAAAATATTTATGAAATTAAAAATTCTACGGTAATTTTATCAAGAATAATAATAATAATATATAAATTAATTAAAAAATTTTCTGGCTTGATGCTTTTTAGTTTTGTTAAATATTTAAAATATTTTAAAATAAAAAATGAACAATATTAATTTTAACTTTATTAAAAATAAAACTAAAAAGAATTAAACGTCACACAACGAAAAATATATTAAATAATATTAATCTTATAATACTATTAACAATAATAATAATACATAGATCATATGAAAATAATAATACATAATAAAATATAATAATAACACACGGTAATATAATACAAGACATTATATTCTATAAATCACTTTACAAATATTAATATATAATAATTATAATGAGTAGATAATAAATAATTTTTCATAATATAATTTAACAAAAGACATAATCTTAAATATAATCTAAATACATCAAATAAATAATACTTCTTTTAATTCAATATACTAATAAATATAATAAATAATAGATCAACTAAATTAATTAATACAGAATAATAATAATTGTAATGAATAATAATGATTAATCAATACTACATTAATAAATTAACTATATTAAAAAAAAATCAAATTTAATCTTAATATATGGAAAATAATAATAATAATAATATTATAGTTCAAAATTCTATACAATTTCTTAATTTATATTCAAAATATTTAAAATATAATCATTTAATACTATTCAAATTACTTCAATACTATTACAAAAAAATTCCCTTTTTGGCTCAGACATTCTTATTGATATATAATAATAATATAGTTAATCTATAAATAACATATCTTGACATGTTAAACTTGAAACCGCAAAGTGTGCTGAGATATGAAATAATAATAATAATAATTGAAATAATAATATAATTAGAACTATTAGTGAAAAGAATGATAATAATAAGGGGGATATATATGGGTAAAAAAAAAAAAAAAAAAAAAAAAAAAAAAATAAAAAAATAAAAATATAATAAATAACTATAGATTTCCTAACCTATGAAGGAAATGGTTGAAACTCATTAGGAATTTATTCAAATATTGCCATTTACTAGGCAGCAAAGCTTATATGTGATCTGTTTTATAATATAAAACTCTGCAGAGGTACTTTTCAAACATATCAATTCTTTATCTGAATCAAATAATATGCATTATCACTATGTAATTAAATCTAGAACTGGCATAGTGGGCGCAGGATGTGGATTCAAGTCTCTATTATCATTCTTTAAAGTTCATTACACTTAAATAATTGATTTGATACAATATCTCCTACCATTTCTTATTAATCACACTGTTCTTTGAAGAAAAGATAAGCATTCTTATAATATACAATGAAGTATTATGAATAAAACAAGAATAGTGTGATATCCTGCTAAATTAGTTCCAGGTTTCATGTTATTAGCTCCATCTCGAAGGATCAATGGATTTTTTAGAGGAAAATTTCCCCAATCATCATTGCATAATTTCAAAAACTCTAGTGATTTTAAATTCCAGATGAAAACACTGACGGGAAATACTTGCAATGGAGTAGACAGAATCCATTTTTGTTAACTCGCTGGTAGCCGAGTGCAGTTAAGAATAATGACTCGTTTGAATTATTTAGCTCTCATATATATATGTAGTTAATGATATCTGATCAGCCTAAAAAAACTCATCGGAATACTGCACTGATGCATAGATTTCCTGTAATGAAGTGGTAACATCTTCTCTACAAAAAAATAAAATAAATATCTAAATAGAATATATAATAAATTAATAATATATTAATTATATAGGATAATAAATATGATAAAAAATAATAAAAGATTATGAAAAAAGAAAATATTCTTTCATTAAGCTAAGCAAATATACTCAAAAGTTATGTATCTTTATGTGCTTAATAATAGAACATTCCTAAGAGGAAACATGACAACATTCTATTTTTTCATTGAAATTAATATATAATTCTTAATATTGAACACAACACCAAGGAAATGAAGAAATCTAAACATAGTGTCTCTCATATGTATCTCTCTTATTAGCGATTATAAAATCATTATTATAATTTATATCTTATAGTGCTATTATTTATTGAATATTATATATTAGTCAATATATATATAATTTAATAAGTAATAGCAATCTTTTTGGAGAAACTCTCTCTAAAACTCACTTATTCATCAACGAACTATTATAGGATCTATTGCTCTTTTTAGTTATTATAGTTTCCCCTGTTTCTTTAGAGTAAATAAATAACATATAAAGAACCCTATAACCTTTAATTACTATTTAAAATGTTTATTTATCTATAAATTTGTATATATATAGAATATATATTATTATTTAACTTAATAAATGTAATGGATTTTATTATATTTTAATATAGTTATATAAATAATTAAAATAATTAAAATATTTAATTTTTTATTAACTAGATTTTCGCATTATATTAAGTCTTAATAACTAGTATAATAAGTTCATAAGAATTCCTAGTTCCCGGCTACAGAAATTCCTATACTATATAACGGAATTTTTTTTGTATAATCTAGATTCCGGCTATATTCCCATATATATATATATAGGTGACCGGTACCTTTAACTATAATAATTTTAATATTTTCATAATACGTCGATGTGTGAAATTCCCGTGTGATTACATGCGATATAAGCAACTACGCTAAAATTGTATTTGTTTAGAACTATCATTACTGAACACAACGGTTGCTAAGAGTCCCACAGTAAGTGGAGTTGATTTTCGAGTTGTTGTGATAGTAATCTATTTTGTCATTGCTGACTAACCAAGACTGTATTAAATACTCAACACAAACCAGATGTTAAAAAATAGAAAATGTCGATCCATCATTCCTGTCTCAAGGTATTTAATATAGGTAATTGAGTCTATTCGGCTCTCAAATTGACTGATTTCAGAAACTGGAATCGATAGTCTTAACAAGACTGGTCAAAAATTTTCATTAACTGTTCTCTCTTCTCCGTTCTCCTCTCTCCTCACCCGTTTGCTACATCTAAATACTACTCCTTGTCTCCTCTCTCCACACACACCACATCTTTTCTCTACCTCTTCTTTCTACTCTCTCTCTCTTCCTTATCTTTATGCCTCCTCTCTCTCTCTCTGCTCCTATCTATCTATCTATACCTGCTTAATCGTCTCTACATCTCTCTTTCTATAACTCTACTACATCTTACTTTACTCGTCATGCACTGTTTTGAACTCAAACAATGTTATGAAATCAGAAAAGATACTAAATATTTTATATAAAAAATAACTTTTGCTGTGACGAGCCATATTAAAACTGCTATCTATCTTCTCCCCAATCTTTATCACTCACTATTTTTCATAAATTGACAATGATTATTACATTTTGGACTATGAAGAGTCGAAGACACGCCCAAGCACCTTCATATACATACATTAGCAATACACTTCTTCAGAAATGGATATGAGCCCTATATGCAGTCATTAGCAATGCACTTCTTCATTTAATTGTATGCATAGGTAAATAAAAGACAAATATAGCCAAAGCATTAAAGAATTAAAACACACAAAAAACATAATACCTTTATAATATGTTAAAAGACCAACTCATACTTCCTTTATTTTTCCTCCGTTACTTTTTTATAGATACTCTCTTTTACTGTCTGTTCGATCTTTCTACTTAGTATAAGAGATAAAACAATTGACCACACAGATCCAAAACAGTTTTAAAAATTAATTCCGAAAAATAGGAAACTAAACGTTTTGAAACGATGTAATCATATTTAATGGCAGCTTCTGTCAAGCATTTAAAAGATGGTAGTATGATCGTGTAGTATTAGGAGTTCGCCTCATTAACTTATATTACCATTTTAGATATATAAATAATATTTTTGAATAAATTAGTTATAATTAGCCGAAGAGCCAACAAGGTATAGTTAATAATATATATAAGAATAAGGAATCATGCATAGAAAATGAATTAGGGATCTGCCTTTATATAATTAACTGATATAATACTTAAAAATAAGAACTTGGTAAACATTTGCAAAATTGTCATGAGCTTCCTGGTGCATAATATGATATATATATAGGTTGATGTATTACTATTATATTATATTAGTAGGGACATGATCATTTTGTAGAAGAATAGTAGTTATATTTGTAGATGGGTCATTAGTAAGAGGAAATGATAATGGATATACTTATGAGAGCAAGTAAGAGTGAAGAATGTGAATCTGTAGTATAGATAAAAATATCGGTGTGAAAGATCAAGAACGGAGGAATAATGGTGACTGCATTGGATTTGGAGTTGAGTACAAAGTTATACGTTTCTAAGAAATTATAGACTCCGATAGGATTGAGAGATAGAGGTATCTGATAATTAGTACCTATACTTATATAAGCTAATAGTTAGGCGTAACAAAGTCAGTTATGTACGTCCCCCCCTGCGTAATACTTTTAATATTGTGCAGCCCCTTTATTAGTCATAATATATGAGGCGACTCCTCATTACTCTGGACTGGCTTGATAATGTTTTGGAACTGAATGACATAAAAGTTTTCTGTTTAAGTAGGTCAATTTAAAAGCAATAGCAGATTAGCAGTACAAAAAGAACCAGAGTGTATTCATGAAAAAATTTATATATATTTAGGGCATTACTGTTATATAAATTCTGAACATACAGTGTGGGTCATTATTTTTTAACTAATAATAATTTTATCATATTCATGATTTATATTTCATATAATAATTCTCATTTTATATTTGTATAATATGTAAGTATAATTTGAGTATTCTTATAATATTGATTAATATAAATAAATATTTACATGAAGATTATGTATTGTAAAATAGGCTTTATGATATATAATGTAAATTGAAAACATAAAAATGTGAGGTAATAGTAGTTTGAGTACAATATATATAAATAAACGCCAATATTTATTATTTACAATACCCATTTATATAAAAAAATACTAGGTACTATTTTTAGTTATATTATAAATAATGTAAATATACCTAAAAGATATGTTTGAATCTAGGAGATTAAAATTGTTATTACTTAGTGCTATTATATTATTATATCTCTCTATATAGTATACATTACGTCCCACATATAAAATTAAGGTGAGACTTATATTTAATTTATATTATATATAATATATATATATATATAGTAGATATATATTTTGTATATATAAAATAATAATATTTCTATAAAAAAGTAATTAAACGTGTTTTAAAAAACACTATTATACGCTATGTTATTTGAGTAGATATAAGGGTTAAGTAGATTAGGTTTAATTCTAACATGCAGGGAGCCAATGGAATTATACATAATAGTCTTCTTAATTTTAACAACTTTGATAACTTCTTCGTCTCCTTTATGGCATCACAATATAATATGTTTCGCATATATAGAGAGTGAGAGTGTCGAGAGAGAGCGAGATAGCGAGAGCAAAGCCCGAGTCGAGATACTCTGAATGCTTAAAGGTGACAGCCAATTCACTTAACTTCCGGTCGTCATGGGAAAAGAAATGGGTAATTTTCAAATAACTTTTATTTAATTTATTATTAATTTTGAGAAAGAAAATATCTCCACAGATGAAAGAAGACTATGAGAGAGCCAGTGCAGAAAAACGTTATGCAAATATAAAGACTTTACCAGAGTTCACTGTACATACTCTGATGGCATATGATACTATACAAGACAACATATTCTTTCATATATATATAAACTCAACAAAAAAATTATCACGCATTTTATATTTTTTCGTATTTCATTTTATCTATTATTATTTCACTAGCCACATACATTATCTGAAGCAGACTCAATTTCCGTAACTATATATAGAAATCTTGTCACGTTAGAATTGAAATTTTTTGCAAAACTTTATCAGTCAGACATTAGCTCTTTTATCTGTTATGTTTCTCTGTTAGTTGTAGTGACTCAAAAATAAGCATAAAAAATTATGTTTCACCTATTCCTACTATATCTATATAATCCCTCCGATATCAGCTTTGGTAGTGCCTGGTATTATGAGTACTCTATTCACCACAAAGAGTGTCTTAGTTATAAGAACCAGGCACGCCGTGAATTATGCAAAGGATCAATGAAGTCTATTACGACCTATATTCAATATGTATCCAAAATCATGTAACTTTCATGATGTTGAGTATTTATGATAGTGCAATAGAAATTGTAATTTGAGTCATTCCACCTTCTGAGTAAAAGCTTATTTGCAGATTCTCAAAGATTATTACACTTCCCTGTATATTTCGCTGAAACAGCGGTCTGCTCCCGACAGTTACTTGTTAGAGGTATTGTGTTGTATACACCGTTTTTTAAATATGATTGGTAATCTTCAACAATTCTAGCGTCTTTATACTAATCGTGATATGTGTTTGAGAAAGTGCTGTTAATAATGAACTGATTCTACTAAATACATTGTTTAGGCGTCTCACTGAGGATATCCTAACTATGTCTGGTGGTTAGCATAAATAGATGTTAGCCACAAGTATAGCAAGATTTGTTTGATTATAATTTGCCCAGTATAGTACCTCTCCACGATACTCGACTTTTTCGTGAAGAGTAGAGATATTATTTTTGAATAAAAACAATTCATAATATAAATGAAATATAACTTTTAACTACCTAAACAAAGCAATCGAACCTACTCTGAAAGTAACCATATCTATTGTACATACTAGTCTTTAACAGTTGTTAGTATTATTTAGACCATGTGACATATTTATGTAGAAGAAATTTCTTTCCTAAGATGTTGCCGTCTTTAGGATAAAGACTCTAACTGAAATAATTACGTATTAATAAATCTCTACATATAAATCCCACATCATTAAAATAAAATCTATATCACTTTCTGTAATCTCACTTTTAACTATAGAATTTCAGAGACTAATTAAGTTGTGATTATGCCTAAAATGCATACATTACTCTGCATACGACTTTCTCAGCTATTGATTTATGGATCTGACATCCATGTAATCTTATCTCACTCATTAACAGATAGTAAGCAACCATCATATTAATCTTCACTCAATCTACTCACTTTTTAATTAAGTATTATAATATCCGCCTTTTTCCGATTAAACTCTATTAGTCATCTCGTAAACTATACGAACCTATTTTTGATTCTTTGTAAAATGAAGGGACATCAACCCAGTAAATGACTCATCACTATATAATTTCACGTCTTCAAATCGTAAGATGATTGCAACATATCTAATTATTTATGACAGTTGGTCAGTTTAGAAATATGTTGGTCGTATCTATAAATAAGAAAAAGGCGCATCATTGATGATACCTTTGTATAAATATATTCAATTCCACTTTCAGCAGCATATGCATAAGAAGCAACAAATTATACTACGGAAGTTAATTAACTCACCAGGAATATCCATAAAACGACTTGCACCTCGTATTTTTGGTTCTGGCCTTTTTCTCATATAACACCATGGGATAGAAATATATATTATTAAGTAAAGATGACGAGTTATTACATGGAAAAGATAAAATCACAAATCCTCAAATTAAATACGAGAGATAGGTTCTCCACGGTGTGACAGATGATTTATCGGTTAAAAGCATAAAGACAAACGCGGACAATAATCGCCTCACTTCAGTGAGTGAGTTGTGTAGATGTTCATTTTATAAATATATTAGATTTAGAAGGTATAGAGATGTGATATATTATAATTAACTTGTAGATACAGGTGTTAAAATTAGCTAAAAAAAAGCAAGTTAGCGACAAGTATATATATATATTATATATATATAGCCATAATCTTATCACATAAATTATATACATATAATATATAAAAATCATAGTCCATTCAAAAGCACTTTTAATTTTTGATCGACCCCAAGCGACTTCATTCTCAGCACTGCTGGGCGATATTGCCCACGTTGGGAAGCACTGAAGCTTAGCAGAATGTAAGATGATAGTTGAGCAAAACAGAATATACTTCTGGAAGGAAACAGGAAGAAGCAGAGCTAAAGTTTCTTTTTAAAAGATTTTTTACATAGAATAGATTTTGCATGAC
>JABUQX010130869.1:0-5000 GCA_015478945.1 Trachelipus rathkii | reverse complement strand
AAATGGCCGATACTTAGCCGATACTTCTTACTTTTGCGAAAATATGAGAAACTTTTAGATTCAAAATAAATCTAGTTCGATATAGATAGCTAGTACTAAGTTATGTTTTTTTCCCTCGATTTCTTTTTAACTTAGATTTTTAGCGTTTCCTCCAACTTGGGCTTTAGCGTAAAATTTTACCTATTTGACAGCCATTATTCTAATTTATACAGATTTATCTACTTTTTTTAGTTGATCAATAGTATTTTTTTTTGTACTCAATTTCGTGAGAGTGTGTGAGTGTTTTTTTAAACTTTCTTGATTATTCATATTTTAGATATTTGTTGTAAATAGGGTTTTATCGTTTTAAATTTAGGTTTTAGCGTACGAATGTTCTCCTCATTTCTCCTTGTTTTTATCATTTGTTTCTTGCTTTTTTGTTTTTTTTGTGATTGGTGTGTTTGTGTTTGAAGTGGGTGCGTGTAAAAGTGTGCGTAAGTGTGTGCGTGTGTGTGTGCATGTGTGTGCGTTGTGTGTGCAAGTGTGTGTGTGTGTGTGTGGGTGTGTGTGTGTGTGTGTGTGTGATTGCGTGTGCGTGTGCGTGTATGATAGCAGATTTGCACAGGCGTGGCTTTCTTTTGACTTTACCAACATAAATGGCTTGCACTCTAACTCTGCATCCATGGAATACTACCTCTAACTCTAAACCCATTTTATGCTCTTGTTTGAGACCCAGATGGCTAAGAATTCATCCTTCAACTCTCGCTTAATATATCCAACTATAACTTATTTTATAATTTCCGTTTGAAGGGGAGTATAAAGCCTATGTAAATATGAACATTCCTGTAACACGTCTCGAGAATCTCTTGAATCTCCCAACTTCTTTCGATGTTCTGTGGCTTGGAAATCTTCTTCCTTCTCTACTGCCAATATTCCCATGTTTGCTACTGTCTCTTAACAGAACAGATTTTCATGTCTCTTGATTACCTGACTACTTCTCACGAGACTGTTATATGTTTCTCATCCAAATACTGAGGTCCCCTATTTAGGGGATTAAATAACACTGAATAGTTGGGTTCCTCTCATACTGATTTAGGTGGGGAGGAAGCTGAATCATTCAGTATTCTCAACGATCTGGAGCAACTAATTAAAGAACCTACACACATTCCGGATCGTCCCAACCGATTCTTGAACACACTTGACCTATGTTTCACCACTAGTCCTTCTCTATAAATACACCACCTTCGCTCCTATCGGTAAATCTGACCACAACCTTATATCTCTTAATTTTAATACTTTCTCTCCAACATCTCCATCCTGCCCCATGCGGTTTTTCTGGCACTTTGATCGGGCCGATTGGGGGGCATTGCGTTGCTTCTAACTATAATTGGAGTGACTGCTTTGACTCTGAAAACGCTTCAGCTTCTGCCGATAAAGTGGGAGCTGTAATTGCTAGCGGGATGACCAGGTTCATTCTTGGACTAAATCATTTTCCTCAAAAATCCATGGTTCGATCGTTCTTGTTCCCTGGCCATTCATGCTAGAGACAGTGCGTATCGGGTGGAAAAATTCTCGTTCTCCTATCACCCTTGCCAATTTTCATTCAGCTAGAAATTGCGTTTGCAGGGATACTCTTCGATGAGCAAAGCGAGCTTTCATCAAATGATGGTTCTCCTACTAACAAATCTCTCTGGCCTCTTTCCAAAAACATCTCTTAACAACTTCTGTAAATCATCCTTCCTCCTCTTATTCGCTCTGATGATTTTGTTGTTAATACCCAACTGAAAGGCCAATCATCTCTTTGGCCTCCTATTTTCCTCTAACTCAATCCTGACGATTCTGGCCTCTTTCTCCTTCTCCTCTCAGGTGTCCTATGCCTTACCTGTCATTTCATTTGATCAAGTGCATGGAGTCTTTGAAATCTATGAAAGTTAGAAGGCTGAGTCTGATGGCACCCTCTCGGTTTTGAGGCAAGCCCCGTGCTGACCTCGCCCGTTCAACTATATTCTCTATGCCTCATTACTAGTACATTTCCTTAGTGCTGGAAGCGCATATGTCCAACCTATTCAGAAAAAATGATGATCTTTCTAACCATCGCCCTATAGCTCTAACTTGTATTCTTTTTTTAAGATCTTTGAAACCATTCTCAACTCTCACTTCTTAGATCATCTGAAATCTTTTCCCTTTTTTCCGATTACCAGTACCGGCTTTTGGTGCTCGAGATCTACTTGGCGATATACTTTCCTATATATAACAGATTTGGCGATTTTCCGCCCATAGGAATAATGGAAGACTTGTGGTGGCGCTGACATATCCAGCATTTGACCGCGGCAACAGGCGTCACTGCTCGCCAAGTCTCCTTTGGGTTTCTTCTTTGCTTACTTATGTTCAGCTTTCTTTCTCAAATCGCTCAATGTCGGCTGTTGCTGATGGGTCTTCTTCTGTCAATAGTGGTGTTCCTCAGGGTTCTGTTTTATCTCCTTCTTTATTCCTGCTTTTCATCAATGATTTTCTCACCTCTAACTCTATTCACTCATATGTCGATGACTTGACCCTTCCAATCTTCAACTCATTTCAATTCTGCTCCTCTTTTACTTCTAGAATGCCTCTCGTCTTAATCTTCCGATTCTATTCTCCTCGCTGATCTGGATAGAATTTCAGGGTTAGGTCGTCTCAAGTTTTCAGAAGCTTAATTCTTTACAAACCCAACTTCTACAAATCTCCCTCTAAGACACCTTCTAACTCTTTCGGGACGGTTCTTCGTCTTCTCCTGTTGACAATATAAACATCCTTGGCCTTAACATAAACAAAAATGTCTTGGAAACCTCAAATCACAGTATGGAAAGGGCGGCCTCAAAGAAACTCTGAGTTCTGCTTAGACTGCGAGTTTTTCCTCTTCTCAAAGTTACTCCACCTGGTAGCAAGAAGTCTCATCCACCCTGTATGGTACTGCCTCTTTGCTATCTGGGGTGGGGAGGCTCTGGTTTCATCCGGCTTTTGGTTAGGTCGAGTAAGGCCAAAAGACTTAAAAACTGTCCTGTGCTTTCTAGTTCACTTGACCCTCTAGTATTTTGTGGCACGATGTTGGTGCTTTATCCTTTATATAGGTACTGTAGCGGCAAGTGCTCGAGGGAACTATCCACTCGTGTACCACCACCCTTTACGACGCCCCCGTAGCACAAGGGGTGCTGTGTCGGCACGTGATTTTGTGTTGATATTAGTAACCCGGCACCAGTTCGCTGTGGTGCTTCTTTCTTTCCTGTCACCTCTGTTCTGTGATTCTCTTCCATCATCTGTGCTTCCTACTCAATTTAATTTCACTTTAAAGTCTGCGTCTATGCTCATCTGCGTAATTTGCAGTGACAGAATTTTTGAGGCGTTCAGCACCCACTCCTGAATAGGGTTCTGCCCGTGAGTGAGGAAATAACTGTAAAAATAAATAAAAAAGTTCAACAGAATTCCCTAAGTTAGTTTGTGTTCCCACACGAATGGCATCTCCGACTGTGAATCACTTCTAGAATGCATTTAAATGACATAAACTGAGAGCTGTCGCTTGACAAAAATAAAATTCACAGAAGTGGAAGCCGCCTTATCTGCAACCCCTGGCAACAGCACTGATAGTGATGATGGTGGCTTTTCAGCAAATAAACCTACTGAAGATGAGGATTTGGATATGTTAGACTCTGATAAGTTCATGGCCGAAATTGCATTGACATCTCATTCACCTTCAAAGGAATCACACCAGGGAACCTCATCGTAAAAACTGAAGAGACAGTAATCAAGGAGCAAAATAATTCAAATTTGCAATCAGAAAGAGGAGATGAGGCTCTCGAAAACATGAAGATGCTGCCCACAGAAGAGAATCCTTTCATGCGGTGGCATGAAAATTGGCCAAGGTTTTCTTATCAGTGCTTGCAGTCAAATAATTATCAGCACCTCCTTCATCTGTCGAGAGAGTATTTTTAGTGTAGGTGGGAATGTAAACACCCCAAAAAGGAACAGTCTCTCGCCAGATACTAGTGAAAGCTTAATGTTTTTGCATCACAATTTGTGAATTTCTGAATTTGAGTATTGAATGATATCTATCTTTATCTTAAAGGAGAATTTTATTATGTCATGTTTGAGTAATAGCGTTTTTTTAATTTTTTTCTTTCAGCTGATTAATTGAGGTACTCTCTTCTTTCATTATTTTTTATTCTTTATATTGTAGCTAGTTAAAGAATCTTCTTGTAAATTGTAATCATGTTAAAACATAAAAGCTAGTAGCTAAACTTTGTTAATACATAATGGAAAAATGGAAATGTAATAATTTTGAATAAACACAAATATAAAAGTTATTATATTATATTTGAATTTATTATTCCTTAAGAGATACTATTTTAATTTATAAAAATAAATATACTTAAGTACATCAAAATATGAAATAAATGATTAAGTATTGGTTGTACAGGAAACTCTTGAGTTGCCTAGCAGTACACAAATTCTATCTTATTACTGTGTATTTATATTAATTAAAAGTATCGGTATCGGTATTTGAGGTCGTATCGGCACCTAAAAATAGGAGTATCGGTATCGGTATCGCCTCTTTCTGCACGTATATATATATTAATATATATATACATATATATATTTATATATATATATTATAAGATATATATATATAGTATATAGTATATATATATATATATATATATATATATATATATATATATATATATATAAACATATATAAATAGAATATATATATATATATATATATATATATATATATATATATATATATATATATATATATATATATATATATATATATATATATATATATATATATATATATATATATATATATATATATATATATATATATATATATATAAATATATATAAATATATATATATATATATATATATATATATATATATATATATATATATATTGAAGTATAAAAATAAAATGTTTAAGCGTTTCACGATAAATACAAAACGGTTAAACACCCAAATCCTATATTGAACGAAGTACT
>JABUQX010130868.1:22500-31415 GCA_015478945.1 Trachelipus rathkii | reverse complement strand
AACATTTAATATAACGTCAAGAATGTTTACACGTTTATATGTGAACTTGGTACCAAATTTGAAGAATGAAAAATCTGTTCGTTTTTTTTTAATGAATTTTTTTTATAATTCTTATGTAAAGGAAAAAAATTGAAATGCTAGAAAAACGCAAACAAACATTCATTTAAAATTTTTCACTTTTTAACAAACTACATTCGTTTATTCTCATATATAGTATATATATATATAATAATAGATATTATATATATATATATATATATATATATTATATATTATATACTATATATTAGTATATAATTATATATATATTCGCTTATATTATATATATAATATATATATATATATATATATATTAATATAATATATATATTATATATATATAATTATATATATATATATATTACTATAGGTTCCAAGGCAACCTTCTTTTGATTTAAATAAGTACAGAGTTTCAAAGCGAGGTGATGTCAGAAGTAGGTTGAGCTGAAAACTGTTTCGTTTGATGCCTTTTTTATTGGGAGGCAGGAGTCGGACTAGTGGTGGAGACCTACTTGTACGAGTGTCAACGGCGACGCTGTTGTCGATTGTTCGAGTGTCCTGGCGCGAGTAAAATTTTTTTCGTCTTAATTATTGCAAATTTGTGTAACAATCATGTTGTGGCCGCCATGTCTCGGTCGATCCTTGAAACTTCTTGGTCAGTTGCCTCCTGTAACCCAGAGACCCCTGAAGAATGCGTGTAGCCCCAGAAGGGGGTTCCAACCACCTTTCTGTGGATTTAAAAATAAGTATCGAGTTTTCAAAGCAGTATCGAAGCAGGAGATTTTGAAACTTCCGGAGATGCCTTCTTTTTAGGACGAGGCGGATCGGGTAGTGGCAGAGCCTTTACTGTACCTTGTTAACGGCGACGCTGTTGTCGATGGTCGAGTCCTGGCGCGAGGTGAAATTTTTTCGTCTTCTTATTGCAAATTTGTGGCAACAAGTAGCTTGTGCGCATGCCGGCACGTTCCTTGACCTTGGTCGGTTGCTCCTGTAACCCATTAGCACCCCTGTGAAGAATGCCGTGTAAACCCAGAAGGGTTTCCAAACAACCCTTGTATGATTTCAAAATAAGTATCGAGTTCTCAAAGCAGTGAGGTCGAGCAGGAGATTGAAAACTCTGAGATTCCATCTTTTTTGGAGGAGGTGGATCGGACTAAGTGGTTAGAGGCACCTGTACATTGTCTAAAGGTGACGCTGTTTTAGATGGTTCGAGTCCTGGCGCGCCAGTGAAATTTTTTTCGTCTTGATGAGATTGCGCAAATTGATGGTCGTAGTAGACGACAGCATAGTTGTGGCAGCCTTGTGAGCGAGTAAGATAGTAATATTGGTAGGTTAGCTCTGTAACCCATGAGAGCGACCATGAGAGAAATGCCGTGTAGTCCCAGAGGGGGTTCCAACCACCCTTCTGTGGGTGTTAAATAAGTATCGGGTTTCAAAGCCAGTGATAGTCGAAGCAGGAGGTTTGAAGAACTGTGCGAGATGCCTGTCTTTTTTTGGAGGAATGGGATCAGACTAGTGGATAGAGTTCCTGATACATATAGTCGGCACGATAGATTGTCGCGATGGTTCGAATCGTGGCGCCGTGAAATTTTTTACATTCTTAGAAAGATTTGTGGCATTAAGTACCTCTGTGGCATGTCGGGTATCGACGTTGACTGTATGGGTCGAGTTGTTGACCTGATGAAACGCCAATGAGCGACCCATGAAGAATGCCATGTAGCCCCAGAAAGGGGCTGTCACATCCACCTTATCTGGTAGATCATTAAGATAAGTAGCGGCAGTGTTTCAAAGCAGTGAATAAAGATGCAGAATACGAGTGAGAGTTTGGAAAACGTATCCGAGATAAGACCTTTTTTTTGGGGAAGCACGAGAGAGCAGAGGGAGGCAGGCGAAGAAGCGGGAGAGGGATGTGAGAGGATGATGACGAGGAGAGCCAGCGAGAGAGGAGCCGAAATTGATGACGAGTCGGAGACGAAGAGGGAGAAGAAGCTCAGACGCAGTGTTCTCTCATAACAAAGTATGATCGGAAACCTAAAAAAAAAGATACCACCAGAATAAAGTTAAGAATAAAGGAAAAGTGTCGGAAGTTGCCAAGAATAGTAATATAGAGCCAGGCACTGTAACATCTGTTTCTTATTTAACGTCGACCGGCTGTTGTCGATGGTTTTTGGCCATGTACTGAGTCATACGAACTTAGGCAACTACTGAGTGGGTTTACTGATTATTTTCGTTCTTATTGGTTGCTTTTAATTTTGCGCAATACACACTATTCATTTTTTTTTCATTTTTGGCGCTTCGATCTCGCTTGACTCAGTTCCTATATTTTCGAGGGACTTTGGTAGGTTGAGGTTATACATTGAGTAATTAAGTCCTATGCTGCCCAACGCCCTGAAGTTTTGCCGTTGTATGCTCCCAGCAAGGGTTGCAACACACCCTTCTGTGGAAGTTATGGATAATAAAGATGATGTTTCAAAAACGTCTGACATCAATAGCAGGATTATATCTGAATATATCTTCCAAGCATGACTATAGTCGTTTTTGGGCATGTGACGGGATCTAGGTAGTGCTCAGTATGGGTTGGATCCTACACTCTGATAAAGATTGTACAATACGGATTCGAGACGCTGATAGTGTACGGTTTGGTTCGAGTCGCTGGCGTGAGTGAAATTTGTAGTCTTGGTTATTGCAAGATGTATGTGTCTTAACAACGCGATGATTGGCGCATGCGTCTTGCGTTATGTTGACTGATTGGATCGTTGCTCCTGTAACCCCAGGAGACACGCCCAGTATAGACATGCCGTGCTTAGCCCTCTAATAGGGGTGTCCAATCCACCTTCTTGGATTTAAATTAAGTATCGAGTTTCAAGCCAGTGATATCGAAGCTAGGAGATATAGAAAACTATCCGAAGATGCCTCTTTAGTTGGTGAAGGTGGATCGGAACTAGTGGTAGAGCCTAATGTACATGTCTAAACGGCGCACCGCTGTTGTCGGTGGTCGAGTCCTGGCGCGATGAGAGAAATTTCGTTTATATTGCAGAATTTGTCTCAACAACATGTTGTGCCCATGTTGACGTGTCTCTGGGTTGTATGCCTGTAACCCAGAGAAGCCACCGAAGAATACGTGTAGCCCCACGTCAGGGATTTGTGGGAGCCCCGAGTGTCTAGTGAATTTATGAGACACACGTTCTATTCAGAGAAAAGATCCGTACTCGGATAAAATTATAATAGTTTCTATATTTTGAGAGATATAGAAAGAGGGATACGTTCATAATTAGAGATGAAAAAGATGATACTTATTTGACATACTTATAATTTATTATTAAAAAAAATTTACAAAAACAAAAAAGTTTTCTCTTTGAGTGTCGTGTGGTGGTAAAGTTTTTTGGAATATTTCTTTATACTTTCCAAACTTTAACTCAAATGTCGACGTGTTAAGCTCTCGTAGAATTTTACAAAATATTTCAATGCTTTAGCACTTAAAAACACATTGATTCTTAGCGTCCTAAGTGAGAGTTTACTGGTTTAACAACGTTCGATACTAATTTATATATACTTCTAATTTAAACAAAGAAAGCTATCTTGAGTATTAGTTCAGACAAGATCTAAGAAAGAGTTGCTCATGAAGAAAAGCAAGTAAATTTCTAAAAAATTATGGCTTAATTAATATTGCAAACACATAAAGGATTCGTGACACACACCTTAGTCATTGCCAAACGATATGAATGAAAACCTCAATCCCTGTTTATTATGTAACAAGTAGTTTAAAGCCTAGTTTTTTACCAAATTTATGGGACAGTAAAAACCTTTTTATCTTTTCAACTTTCACTGAGTCATTTTTTGGTATCAGAAGTATGTTGCAAAATATAACTGTAAGATGTTGATCAGAAAAGCGCGAAAAGCTTTTTTGAGAGATTTTATTTTCCTTTTCTGACTGTAAAAACATTTATTTTAATTGACTCGATTAATATATTTCTAAAATGTATTATACTAATTTATATAAGCCATGTTATATATTAAGTACAAATATATGTTTTTGAGTATAAATAACTCATATTATTTATAGGAATATATAATTTGTGTGATAGTCAAGTCACTTTACATTGGATTTACTTCTTTAATCAAGTGAAAATTTCATGGTGCAAAGTGTGAGTATTATTTATTATTATTATTTAAATTTATGTTTTTAAAGTCATACTAATAATATCTCTACTATGATATATATATATATTATATATATATATATATATATTATAATATATATATATATACTATATATATAATAATATATATAATATGTATATAGTGTATATATAAATATATATTATGATATATAATATATATATATAGGTATATAATATATATTGCTATATATATATATTAATATAGATATTATATTTTGATATTATATATATATATAGATAGTTATATATATATATATAGTATTTATTTATTAGTTATTATATAATTATACTAATAACTTATATATTTATATCTATGCTATATTATATATATATATGTAGTAATAGGTAGAATAGTCATATAGTAATTAATCATTTACACTTCAGCGGGGCGAACCAAGCCAAGGAGAGAATAACTTCGCATTCCACTTCCAACAAAGAAGAATAGTTTACCAAGGGAGAGGCAAGCTCATAAGCACAAGTTTTAATAGTAATTACTAATATATATACTACTAGTACTTGTGAGTATAGAGTTTATATATATATATATATTTTTACTACTAATAGTATATTATTGAATTACTATATTATAATACTCGTACTCATTCTATATTATATACGATTATATTATATTTATATATATATATATATATATATATTATATATATATATATATATATATATATATATATAAATAGTTAGTAGTATATATATAATATATATTATATAATTATTATATGTATACAGTATATATACGTATATATATTATATATATATATATATATATAATATATATATACTTAATATATATATATATTCTAATAGTAATGAGTATATAGTATAAGTAGAAGTAAAGTTGAAGACGAGAAGCTGCCCTAAAGTAGATGCAAAAGAGAGATAAGATGAGAGAAGTCAGAAGTGACGTATGGTATATAGACTGAGACTGATGAGATATGAATCGATGAGGAGATGATAGTAAGTATGATGAGATGAGCTATATAAGAATAAAACTAATATATATATAATCTATTATAGGGTAACGATGTAATACTATATAGTATTATTAATCATATAAGGATATTATAAATCTATATATATAAATATTAATATGTATTATGGTAATAATTATATATAATAATTAGACTGAGTCGAAATGAAGCCGTTACAGTATGTGTAGAGTAAAATAGTATTAAGGAGTTACTATATAATTAATTTAATATATATATTAATTATAATAATAATAATAAATAATATTTATATATATTATTATATATAGATTATATTAATTAATATTATATATATATATTTATATATATTATATATATTATTATTATATTATATATATATATATATATATTTAAATTATATTATAATATATATATATATATATATATAATAATAATATTATTAATATATATATATATATAATATATATATATTAATATATTTATAATAGATATATATTAATATTAATATTATAAAGCATATATATACATATTATTGATTATATATATATTATAATATTTCAGAAAAAAAATAATATAGAATATATATAATAATTAAAACTTATAATTATATATATTACTCAGTACTATTATTTGGCTCCAGGACTCCCGGTCTCAGATCCTCTATTCCGGCTTACCAGTACTCCGGCTTCAGTCATCTTACTCAGTTCGCCGATTTCATGCTCGTTCGGATAGAGTTGTCGAGCGCTTAACCAATGCTATAATTATATATTTTTCACTTAATATTAAAAATATTTCTTGCATAAAAAATTGTAATACCAATGTTCCTCGGCTTCCGCTCTGGGCATCCAGGCTCTCGGACTCCGGCTCCGGGCTCCGGCCCGGACTAATTATATTAATAATCATATAGTTCTATTATGATATATATTATACTTAGACATATACTATTATTTGATAATAAATAATATAGTTTACTAGCACTTTTCTGGCAATAAATTTTACATCTAAAAAATATTTCCTAAAAAATATTTATAGGCCAAGCATCCGTTAACTAGCGACTCGTTGACTTCCTGCATCCGGCTCCGGCCGACTCCGGCTCCTAGGCCTCACTCAGTGACTCCGACTAAGTATTTTACTGGTACCCCTTAAAGTTGTAATAAATTGGTCCAAGTACCCTGCTTTGGATTATTTATATTTATTATTACCATAAAAAATATTTTAGAAATAAATAAATAAAATTATATAAATCCAGCATCCGCTACGCGAGCTTCCGACTAAGATTTCTGCATTATTGTAAATTGTCCAGCACTTCTTATTCAGTAATATATTTATTCACCATAAAAAATATTATTTTTAATGAGAAATATATTTCATTCCAGTTTACTTCTTGCATTATAAATATCTTATCCTTAGGTTCTGCCTATTATTTTGTAAATTGTTCAGTCCGCTTCTTTGGTAAATATCATTTTTCACTATAATAAAAATATATGTTGAATAAATGAAATTATATATCAGATCCGTTTCGGTACGGCTTCGGATACCGATTAAGGTTTCTGCACTGTAATATTGTAAATTGTCCAGCACTTCTTTTGGTAAATATATTAGATATATTTTTTAACCTAATAAAAAAAAATAAATGTTATTTGATAAAATAAAATTTATATATATTAACCCTAAAGATATATTCCTGGTAATCCTCGTATTCTGACTCCTTCTCTCGGACTCCGGCTCGGGCTTCCGGCTCGCGGTCATCTCGAAATTAAAGGTTTCTGCTAAATCCTAATAATTAGAAATTTGATTCAGCATTCTTTTTCAAATTATAATACTAAACTTTTATTATAATTATTACCTAGTAATATATAGATATATTCGTGATTTAAATTTCCCAAACTGGAGGTAAGATTATACACGACTAAGAAGGGAAATAGCTCAACTCTTGTACTCTATTAATTACTTCCAGACATTTCGGCTTACCTCTCGTAGCCATGTCGCGAGCTATCGGTCCTCCGTGGTACTTGGCAGAACTTAAACGGTTTCTCGCAATAACTAATTTGAAAACATTTGCACCAAGCTCACCTTCTGTTTCGGATAAGTCTTATTTTTACCTAAATCAAACTATTGCTCTTCGATACTACGAAATTTATGCCCAGGCTCCGTGGGATCGGTCGGCTCCGCTCTCTGCGCTCCTCGGTCCTCGGCTCCGGCTTACCGGTTACTTGCTACCGGCTACGTGTTTGACGGACTATTTTGAGAGAAGTGCTCTCAGTGCTTGTCTGTGGAGGCATATATATATGTGCGCCCCAAAAACAGTATATTCATGTCTTGAACGAAACTCATAATTATCAAACTGGCTCCAGCTCCATTGGGGCTCCGGCCCGGACTTGCGCTACAGCTCACTGGCCCCAGGCATTTTCTGCTCGGGTAATTCTTCACTATTTTTGAAAATATATCATACGCCTGGCAGCGTCGTGGAAACATTTATTATTTCAACCTAAGAAATCAACTTTTATTTGAAAAAAACATATACACAGAATACTGCAGGCTCAGCGCTCTCCAGGGGCAAGGATTCCGACTCCGGAACTCCATATACTGTCTTTCCAGTGACTTCTGGACTCTCGTGTTACCCGTTCCGACTAAGGTTTCGTAAACCATTTGAAATTGCCTGATAACAGTATTCTTTGTAACAAATTTTTCTTACCTAAAAAAAAATTCTTTGATTCAAAAATCTTTGATCATATACCATGACGGATCACCTCCTGCTACTCGATTACGGCTCCGGCTCAAGCTCACTAGGCTCTACGACTTCGACTTATCACCATGTATTACCGAGTTAAGTTGAGCACTTGGGTTAGAGATAATTGCTAATAATAAAAACAAAAAAACATAAAAAAATAATGTATTATTAAAAAATAAAACTATTTGTATATGTATTTTTGATTAACAATTTTGACTGTGAATATGTAATTTTTAGTCGACACCTCTCTAATATAAATTTTCTGTATCCTAAGTTATAATACATTAGAATTTCAAAAATAATCTACACTCATAATGTTTCAGGAGGAATTTTTCTACTTATTAATTAGATAATATAAAAAAAAAAGAATGTGGAAATTCAGTTGACTTCAAAAGTAGGGGGTCTAGTTATGAAGTCTTCCCCTTAATGGGAGGTGGGGGGTAAGGTAGATGAAACAGATCTTCCGGATATGGGTGTATGTAATTATTAATATTAGATGTATTTCAATAATTTAAATTCTTTTAATCTAAGAATAAGAATAAAATAAATCAGATTCAGGAACTTGAAAGACGTTGCAACTTAAAATGGCTTTGCAATGTATATCATCAAAGATGTTTAATTATATAATATATAACTAATTATATATTTAATAAATATATATATATCTATATTATATATATAATAATATATTATAATTATTTATATAATTATATATATATATATAATATATATATTATATAATATATATATTTAATATTTAATTATTAATTATATATATTATATATATATAATTATATTAATATTATATATTTATATCATATGCTATATAATATATATTATTATATATATATATAATATATATATAGTATATATCATCATATATATATAATTAATCATATTATAATATATATATTAATATATAATATATATATATTATATATATAGATATAATATATTATATATATATATATAATATACAGTTAATATATATATATATAT
>JABUQX010130868.1:2500-7500 GCA_015478945.1 Trachelipus rathkii | reverse complement strand
ATCACTCACATAACTTATATAATAATTGTATGAATATATAATCATAATAGTACAAGAACATAAATCATTAAGAGATGCGGTATGAGTACATTGTCGTGTATTTCTCTTTAACTTTGAGAAATTTTCCAATTTATTTTCATTAGACAATAATAATAAAGCATAGATTCTGCGAGTTGAAGTAAACGTTAGGGTAACTTTAGATTCCTCTGTTTAGATCATTCAGTTATAACATAATGATATAACGCGTAGGAACAAAACTGTAAAGAAGTTTACTTTTTACATTGAAAGAGAATTTTAAAAATTCAAAAATAAAACCCAGTTCTACAGTCTACATGCGCTGAGCTTTAGCTATAAATCGGCAGTTAAAGGTAATATTTGTTTTGAGAAAGTGTGTATCCAAGGAGTTAAAAAGATACAACCCTTAACATCTTATCTCTTAATCCTTTTAAGATGCCTTAAGATTAATATGAGAGCCATCGGCGAAATACAGAAAGCCAGGTGTCAAACCGTTTTGTAGCTGCGCACAAATAAAAAATAAAATAGTCCATAGAAACGTATTCCTCCTCGTAATACTGAGACGACGATTGCTCCGTAGTCTTTCAATTATCGTCGTTTGCGAAACACATCGCGATTGAAACCTATAATTGGTTTACTCCTTTCTCTAAGAACTATTTAGTAGTGAATTCCCATTTATTACAACTAGATCCCCCTGTGAATCCTCCTGCATGATTCTAGACTTTCTCTATTCTCTTCAGAAAATTACATCTCATACTACTAGGATCAAAATTATACAATATTTATATTTAGACTTTTTGAGAAAAGAACCTGACCTCCATTTTTTAGAATCCTTATATATTTGGAACCACACGACACCCATTATTCACTTTGAAAATTTACAACTTAGAAAACTTTCTGAATCCTATTGCATAACAAATTCTATGTCGTTAGTGATATATATTTTCTATATTAATAATTATAGCATATATTAATATATTTTCTTATTATTATCTATTTTAATATATTATTTTATGATATATATATATATATATAGTATTATTAATATATATATTATATTAATATATATTAATATTTATTATATTAATAATTATTATAATATATATATAAATATTATATATATATATATATAATTATAATTAATATATATTTAGTTATAATATATATATAATATTAATATAATATATATATAATAGTAATAAATATAATATAAGTTATATATAATATATATATATTATATATATATATATATATATATATATATATATATTATATATATATATATATAACATTATGTTATATATATTTTATAAATAGCATATTAATGAATAATTTTTCCACTATTTATTTTATAATTATTATTCATTATAGTCCAAGCCTTGATAATGGGTATGACGTGTAATTCATCCTCGAGAAAACTAGTCGGTATATAATAAAATGTTTAGATTTATGTTTTTGGTCATTTAGCATTATAATAAAATCTCAGCCTCACTTCATAAAGAAGTATAGAAGTCTCATTACCCATACCTGTAATTAGTGTGTATAAATTAATGAATATAATATATATATAAAAATATATATAATTTATACATAGCTATATTATATTATTATTTTCTCATTTTATTTTTTTATTATTATTTTCTATTTTTTCATACTTTTGTTATATAATAATTTCATTCTATTTAATATACTTATTCATTCTTTTTCAATCCTTCTTTTTTATCTACTTTTCTTGTATTCTTTCACTTATTTTGCTTCTTGATTTGTTTATTTTCTCCTTTTTTTCTGCCTTCTTACACAATCAAACATATTTATTCCCTCTTTTTTTACTTTCTTATTTTTTTTTAATTATATTTTTTGTCTTTACTGTTTTCTAAAATGTATATTAAATTCTAAATTATATAATTGATTGCTTGATAGCTCTGATGTATGATACCTAAGGTTCTGATGTACGTTGAAACATTGGTTTGACCGTACCTTTAAATAACCTATAACTTTTCGTAGAGAGACTTGTGTGACTCATTGTTCATAAGCACATATTCTATATGATGTTTATCTCTCTTAGAAAGTTCTCATGTTCTAACTTAATACAATAATATTATATCACTTTAATACGACACACACAACACAGCTTATACACACACACTCATATAGTAGATATCTACTTCCATTTTTTATTTTTTTGAACTTATTATATCTTCATTATACTTCTGTACAATAAATTTCATAATTTAATTTTTCATATCACCTTTTTCTAGACTTTACATTTCTTAATATTTAGCTCTAAACCCTACGGCTCCGTAGGCCCCTCAGGCCCTATATAGGCAAATTCCCGCCTACCTCAGGATCTATGGATCCCTACATACTTACATATATATAATATACATATATTAATATATATTATATATAATATATATATATATATTATAATATATATATATATATATATATATATATATAATAATTTAATATATATTATATATTATATATATATTTTGTTAGCGGATCGAATTGAACGCGAGTATCGATCCTCGCCAAATACGTAAATCTGTTGGAGTAAAATAAACTCTTGCAAATATAAAGCATAGACAGGCCAAATTACAATAAAAGACAAAAAACATCAAATAAATTCCAATAACTCAGTAAAAAAGCTTTCCTTAACTATCCGTATAATAATAACCTATTATATTAATATTTATATAGACTTTTAATCAATATGGAGTGATTAAGTGTATAATATAACTAAACAATTATTATGATAATATTTCTTTAAATATAATCAAATGATACATATGATTTCCTAAAATATTCATTTACAATATAAATCACTATTAACAATATTTATTATCATACCCTAACATCATCTCAAGTTATATCACAACTATAAAATGGTTCACAACTTTAAACCCAGTTTTGGTGTAGAACGATTATTGAACGTGTGTAAGACATCCAGGTATTCTCGCCTTTACCATGTCTACCTAGTTCCCACTCGCGTAGCTTTCCAAGATAGTGAGTCGCACCAAATTCAAAAATTTGACACCTTGAAGACAGACGACGAACGTCAAGTCATATCCAGACAGTTCTCCACCCAGTAGCGATATTACCAATGCGCTATATCTCTGTAGAAGTTACTTCCAAGTGATGTAAGATCAGAACGATTTGGATTTATCATCCATCCTGGCTGCCATTCTTATCCCGGATCCACTCACTCTCTAAGGATTAACGCCAGTTCACACTCTGTGAGACTCTTATACAAATAGTTTGAAAATAGGTGAATTCTTCATGGGCTCTAAAGGTTATAAGAGCTCGGACCATAAGAGCGCTGGTTTTATGGTTTAGTACATGTGTACTATGCAACAATGATTTAAAAATAGATTGTTATATGCGATAAGTACAGAATGGATGCGCAATATTCTGCGTGATTTTTAAGTATATAATTTCGTTAAGATAGCGCACGCGTTATGACGTTGTAATATAGGTTGATTAGAAAGACGAGTGTCGACACTACAACAATATAGTGCTGGTGACGTTTGCATTACTCAGAGATCGTCGTGCGTCCCAGCCATCACAATCTCCAATGTATAAAGGTAAACCATCTGTAGATATACCGTATATAGAAGAGATTCTCTACCGTAGGTGGACTAATCCTGTATCAATGTGCTCGTGTGATAAGTTAGAATAACGAGATTTCACAATCATTGTATGTTTGATCATTGCTGAGAACTGACGGGTTTTTTCTCATAACACTACAATTATTCAAAGTCAGATCGTAACTTCGCGACTTACACTCGCTCGCTTAAGTCCAGCTGTTTTCTGAAGATCTGCAAGAAAATCATAGAACATATGAACCTATACGTTTATATTATCACCAGTTGGTACAGATCATTGTCTGTCAAGTGAGCGCAGAATTCTTCGTTGATTATCTTTGACTTGTTCGTTTGAATTCCCTTACAGACAGCCACGCAGTTTAAATAAAGTAGATCTTCTGTTCGTTGCTATAATAATACTCAAAACAATCGATCATCTGACTATTTGGCTATATATAGGCAACTTTGTAAAACCGGTTTTTCTATTTTATATAATATGATCAAACATATGATCAATTTCTAAAACAGGGTGTGAAAGCTGAGTGTGAGTATACAGCAATCCATATTCAACGGCGTAGTATTCCAATAATCAATTTCTAAGGTGGATATATATTCCATAATAATATCAATATGAGGCAACTGGGTTCAGGACGATCGACGGGTCACCAGGATCGGTCCGTAGTTTTTCTATCGGGTATTATTTTATCATTGTTATTATATTTTATACATTCTCATTATTCCTTTCGTTATCCAATCTTACTTCCTATCTGTCTTCATAGTATGTTTCACTCCTATTCAACCCTCCGTCCAGAAGATAGTATTGAGAATCCGATATTATACTAAATATTCTAATTACTCCTAAAAATTCTAATAACCTATACTTACTTGTACCCCTATTTATTATAACTAGTGGTGTTTCCAAAACTGATACCCTACTTTAATAGAAATTAAAGTAATTCTCACCTATATTTATACTTATAAATGAATTGTAAACTATATAGAAGTAATGCCTAACGCAACAATATATAATTAACATAATATATTATTACCTATAAAATTCACAGCGCTACAATTCTCCTACTATATTTTCTTATTTCCGTCAACATATATAAAGTGTCACCTTTTATCTAAATTAATTGATAAAATACTGATATATTAATCTCGCATGATTCTTTCACTTTTGGTTTTCTAAATTATTATCATATTCTTTTATATCTAATATTTAATTATGGTAATATTTTCATTCATTATTGATCACAATATATTTAGTCTAAAAGAAAATAATATATAGAAGATAATATTTTGTTCGTAACATTATTGAAATTTGTAAGATATTCATAGATACGTTTTCATAAGCTAGCATGACACTTATGAAGTTAATAGGAGATCAGCCTATCA
>JABUQX010130867.1:0-48898 GCA_015478945.1 Trachelipus rathkii | reverse complement strand
CTTTACACCGTGAACTCTCCCCTACTAACTACCGCTCCCGTGGCTCAACGGTAGAGCGACGGAGTCGCATGGTAAGGTCGTGGGTTCGAAACCTAGTTCGGATCCTAGGCAGAACACCTGTGAAAGTTCTCCTGAATAGGGCTATGCCCGTTAGGTGTGAACTTTTACTAAAAATAAAAAAATAAAATAACTACCATCACCTTACTCTTATCTACATTTTAGAACCCCTCTTAACACACTCTCATCAAACCCCCACTAATCCTCTTCACTAGATTGCAACAACCAAAGTCACTACAAGAAATAAAAACTCTCCAATCTTCCATTTCCAGATTGTATTAGAATTTCAATAACCATCTTCAATTTTTCACTACCCTATCCATATACATAATAATGGCCAAGAGAAATATATATCCTCAAGTCTCACTTTAATTGTTAATATTAAACTATTCACTTTCTACTCCACTATTGACATACATGTTTTTGATTCCATTCAGAAGCCTACCACCAACCCATAAATCAGTAATACCTGCCACAGGGGTTCCTTATTACTCCTGTCATATACGCATGTTGCAAGTTCATAAAACCAACGAAATATAATTTATTCTTCTTCTTCTTCTATCATTTTCAGTCATTAGTTTCTAATGTGAAAATTCTTGATCCACATCCTCTACCACCTCCCTCTAAATGCACTTGTTCTTTGCATGTCTGAACTCTCCGTTACTGACGCACTCCTTTCAACCAAAATACCAAATATACGCCTCCATACAACACTGATAAACTATTTCCTATAGTTCCTACAGTTAACCTTATCTACCATAATCTTATATAAGATATCTTGCAATCATTTGGAACTATACTCTCATAAACGCTTTGTTACACAACTTTCAAATCCAGTCAAATACAATCTCGCAACCATTCTTAATCATTTCACTAGTAATTCCATCTATACCTGTGGATTTACCATTCTTCAGCTTTCCCACTCTACCTATTACCTTATCCTTGCTAATTACCTCATCCCCAAAATACATATTTCTTCTTACACCATCAAACACATTCACTATCGCCTCTTCATTACAGCCAATGTTTTGCAGATTTTCGAAGTGTTCCTTCCACTCACTCCTCACATCCATTTCATCGGTCACGAGGTACCTTCCTATTCATCATTCTATGAGGATTTCCTTTACTTCCTTTCTTAACTTTTCGCACTTCCATCCAGAAGAGCTTCCTATTTATTCCTTTGTAAGTCCCAATTCATCTTACATCTAAACTTCTATGTATGTAACTTATATTCTTCCTTTTTTTCTACTTATATATTTTCATGCACCTTTTTTATAGATCTCATCATTGACTTTTAGCAAACTCAACCACTCCTCTTTTCTTACTTTCAAGCGCTTGCATCGCCTCTTCAATTCATCATTCAGTAATGACATTCTTACTTCCTACTTTAGCACATCCACATATTTCTCTTGCACTTCAAACAAAGGCTTCCTTCATTTGCTTCCCGATTTATTCAGTTTCATCTTTCTCACATTCAACTGATTTATTTACATGCGCTCTCACATACTTTTCTTATAGCCTAGTTTACTTATCTTACCACTCTTAATTCTTCCTACTTCCTTCCTAATCTCTTTCCTCCCCATCCATGCCCCCACAAACTTAATCTTACATAAAACAACATAATGATTTGATATTTCCATTCCCAACCCTCCACTAATTTAACATCCATCACATACTTCAACATCTTCTTTTCTTCACCAACACAAAATCAATCACACTTTTCAGTTCGATACAATCTCTTCCTACATCAACTATATTATATACTTACGAATACTCTTGTGCTCGAAGAATGCATTACTGACATACCTACTTCTCTCTTCACAAAAAATACCGCCCTACCATTCTCCTTTTCTCCTCCACAATCCCAAAGGGACATGTTATACTATATCTTTTTCGATCACCTATCCAACCATTTATGTAGCTCAACACAATCAATCTGAAGCCCCTACTCACCCCGTCCAGAACATCATTCAAATAATTCCAAAAAGTTTCACTCTCCTCAATATCACCCTCAGATGGACCATATATTGCAACCACATATAACTTGACGTTCTCAAACTTAGATTTAACCATTAGAATTCTAATACTCACACAGACAAATCTACCATAGCTCTGTGTCACAAATCATTCATCAGAACTGCAACTCCTTATATTCCCCTCTCATTCCTCTTCACTCTACTTCCCTATCACCCACACCTCTCTTCTTCATCACTTCCTTTCATCTTTGTTTCAGTTACAGCAAGCAAATCAAATTTACTTTTCTAAATACGCTCATAACCTCTCTCCAATTATATCCATTTTTACTCCTCTAACATTCAATGCACCCAGATGATTCATGCAATTTCGCCGAAAGATACAAGGTCGCTTATGGTGGTAACGACCAGGTTAGAGGCATGCATAACCATTCCTGTGAAGAGATAACTGGTAGTTGGTCATCAATCTAACTACCACTGTCAATTTAGTCGTCTCCTACTACTAGCAGAACGTATATATATATATATATATATATATATATATATTATATATATATATATATATATAGCTGTATATATATATATATTATTAAATATATATATATATATATATATATATATATATATATATATATATATATATATATATATATATATATATATATATATATATATTTATATATAAATATATATATATATATAGTTATATATATATATATATATATATATATATATATATATATATATATATATATATATATATATATATATATATATATATATCAGGGCGGCTGCCGTGGCCTGGTTGCAGGTTTGCGCAACCACCATTTTATACAACTTTCAGGAGTTGAAACTATTTTTTTTTTATTCTTTAACTTTTTTAGTAGGAAATATTAAAGAAATTAAATTGCATCTTATTAAAATAACACTCCAATGATTTATTATTTAATGAAAAGAAAACGTCATCAAATTTTTAGTTAGTCCAAATGTCAAAACCAACATGATTGTTGCAGAACACTTTACAACACATGCCCCATACATTTTTGAGGAGAAAATGTGTGTGAAAATATGACCGTGGACGCTTTATACCTACAACTTGTGGTTGCATATCAAGAACAACCGCTTTGTTTTCAATACTGAAATTCAAATTTTGTGAATACGAAACAATTCGGAAAAATTGACTCCCATGTTCCAAAAATTAACGTGTCTCGGCGAACGAACGAATATGTATTTGTTTGCGGTTTGTCAGATCTCTTGCAAAAGATAAATATTATAATTAGTCTATGTCTCTCCCTCACTTTCTAACTCTCTAAATCTCTCTCTCTCTATCTATCTATCTATCTATCTATCTATCTATCTATCATCTATCTATCTATCTATCTATCTATCTATCTATCTATCTATCTATCTATCTATCTATATATATATATATATATATATATATATATATATATATATATATATATATATATATATATATATATATATATATATATATATATATATATATATATATATATATATATATATATATATATATTTATTTTTTTATATATATATACATATATTATTATATATATATATATATATATATATATATATATATATATATTGAGATACGTGCATTTCTGTATATATCAATATATATATATGTATATATAAATATACGGCTACTAAGTCTATTTAGAATTATAAACGTTAGTTAAATCCTTTTTTTTTTTAAATCTACTTAATCTGAATAAAGTATTGAAAGCTCTCTTGGGGCCATATGCGTTTTATTTCATTTATTTTTTTTTAACAATGCAGAGTGAAATAAATAAATATACAAATAAATTACATTATATATAAGTTAAGTAAAGGTTATCTTAGAGTTTAGTTAGTTTAAATAGATTTTAACTATACATAAGCAAAGGTTAGCCCATGAGCTTTATTAGTTTACAAAGACAACTTTTTTTTTTTTTAAATATTATTAGAGGTGTGAAGCGGCTTTAATAACAAAGTTTCAATTTGACTTTAGGCATTTTCACTTCAATTTTATGAAATGTGTTCGAATTCATACAATCGATGTATATATAATATATGGAGGTGGAGGCGGATAATCGACATGATACATATATATATATATATATATATATATATATATATATATATATATATATATATATATATATATATATATATATATATATATATATATATAATTTGTGTGTGTGTGTTAGATCTAATCACCAAAAAATTTAAACATTTCTCAACATATAAACATGTATATATATATATATATATATATATAGTATAAACATATATATATATATATATATATATATATATATATATATATATATATATATATATATAGCTCTCTATGTATATATATATATATATATATATATATATATATATATGGAATTTTACCTCACACAAAGCGATATATGAAAAAAGGTGTCTGTAATTATAGTAGTGTTCATGGGCTGTAGGTGATATGGTGAGTTTTACCTGTGTAAGAAGGATGTGTGAATACATAAAACTGGAGTGTCATGTGGGATGTACAATACACTCCATATGCCAAATGAGAGGTAAAATCGAGATGCTACTCCCTCTCTCTCTCTCAAATCTCTCTCTCTCTTTATATATATATATATATATATATATATATATATATATATATATATATATATATATATATATATATATATATATATATATATATATATATATATATATATATATATATATATATATATATATATATATATATAAACTAACCCTTTCAGTTTCGCTACAAATCTTCTCAAATATTGTATTTAGTTTATCTTTGCAAGAACTGGTAACTGTTTTCAATAAAAGGTTCGACACTTTTTCAGTTTCTTCTTTTGTAGTTAGTCGGTCACAGAATTCGCGAAACATCTCGTGAACCCAAAGCCTATAAAATAAAAAATGAGTCGTTAGATCTTCATCCTAAAGACCAATGAGGTTTTCTTCACCTCGGAAACCCAGTCTTGACATTATTATATTGCTAAACCGAGACGGAAACAGAACAGGAGAAATCTAGGGAATTGCAAAGAAGTTCCGAAAGAATCCTCAGAATATGTAAACAAAAATCCTTGAAGCTGCTTAGTGAGAGAAATAATATAACCTTTTCATGAAAAATGAGGAGAATGGAAATATTGTCTTTAATAATTATCCAATAATATGAGACAGAAGCTTTTTTTGCTTTTTGTGTGTTTTCGTACGTTGTATTTTGTTTGGCAGAATACATCGTTGAGCTAATTTCTATTTTTTGAGTAAGGAATGGTTGTCCTCATCATCATAAGGGTGGATATGTGATGATGCGAGAGACGAATCAAAAAAGAACAGTACAAAGATGGTGAGTCGGTGATGGACTGAATTCAGAGAATCTGTAGAGAACCAATATTAAAAGATTTAAAGGATGGAGAGTTCGCGTCTATGGTATCTACTATAGAGATGCCAGAAGGAAATGCTGACAGTGAATTTTTACAAAATGAAAGAAAGACAGAAAGGTGAATAGTCAGAATTCAGAATTTTTTGGATGATTCTATCGAAAGCTTTCGATATGTCAAGCGACACAACAACAGATTTGCCAAAACATCAACCTCATGACTAAGTTTTAAAAAGAAGAAAAAAATAAAAAAATAAAATCAGTTCTTTTGAGACCGATCTTTATCATTCAGCCTGAAGTATTTTTCAATTCTTCTGTTTAGAGATTATTCGAAACTTAGTTGTGAAGAAGAAAGGTTCAAGAAAAAAGGACCATTAGTTTGAAGGTATAATTTCGAAGGGATGATGATGGCACATTTCTAGAGTAGGATTTTTTTATATTATATATATTATATATATATATATATATATATATATAGTATATATAGATATATATATATATATATATATAATATTATATTATAATATATATATATATATTATATATATATTTATATATATATTATATAATATATATATTATATAGTATTATATAGTATATATTTTTATATATATTTTTTTATTTTATATATATATATATAATATATATATTTTATAGTATATAATATATATATATATAGTATATATATATATTAGTTATATATATATATAGTATATTGTCAGTGCAGGAGTGGTTTGTTTATTCAGTCTATAAGGTTTATATTATTTTAATTTATTGTTATATTTATGTAAAGCTGGGTGTTCAGTGAAAGTTGTGGTTATGTTTTCAATCTGTATATTAGTTTTTATTAACTTTTAAGAGATTATTGTTTGACAACAACTACAAATTTCTATTTCAGTTGAAGTTCTGTGCTTTGGGAGTTTTAAAAAGATTAGTTGTTATGTTTTAGTTTTTTTCTTTTCTTTGTCAAGTTTTTTGTGGTTTGAGTTTTTAGTAAAGTAAATTGGGAAAGGTTACGTAAGTTTGGTAGTTTATTTTAATATATTTTAGAAATTTGACTTACATTTTAATTGTAAGCACATTAAATTTTTAACTTAGTTTTAGGTGTTCTGATCATTTTATCCCTCTTCTCCTTGTTTTTGTTTGTCTTTGGCATTTGTTTTTTGTTTGTGGTGTATGTTGTGTGTGTGGATGGCAGATTTTGCGTAGGTGCAGTATTTCTATTGATTTACCAAGCATCCCGCGGCTTAACTCTAAACTGCTGCTTTCCGTCGATAGCCACTCTCTAAACGCGACCTTTACGCGTGATCTTTGCTCTTGTCTGAGGATTCAGATGGCTAAGAATTCATCGTCTAACTCGTTTAATGTTATAACTATAAACCTTTATTTCATATTTCCGTCTAAAGTAGGGCTAGGTAAACATAAACACTCCTGTAACCACGTCTCGTGAATCTCGAATCTCCAAAATTCGATGTTCTGTGCTTAAAATCTTTCTTCCTTCTACTACAATATCTTGTGCTTCTGCTACTGTTCTCCTAACATAACAGATTTTCACGCCTTTTGAATATCTTACTATTTCTCACTAGACTTTTGAATCTTCTCATCCAAGTACTGAGGAGCTCTTTATTTAGGGTTTTTAATGTACACAACACTGAATGGTTGGGGTCCTCTTATACTGATTTAGGTATGGGAGGAGGCCGAATCATTCAGCATTCTCACGATCTGAGCAACTATAAATGGAACAAAGACATTCCGGTCGGTCCCAACCAATTCTTGATATTGAACCATTGACCTTGCTCACCATAGTCCTTTCTGCTTTATAAATACATCACCTGTCGTCTATTGGTAAATTGAACCGACAACCTTTTATCTCCTAATTTTAACACTTTTCTCTTCAACGAGCGCATCCTGCCCTGTGCTTTTTTGGGCACTTTGACGGGCCGATTGGGCGGCTTTGCCTGCTTCTACGGCTAACTATAATGGAATGATGCTTTGCCTCTGGGTGACTCTTCGCTTCAGCCTACAAGGTGGGAGCTGTTAATCGTCTGATGGATGAGCAGGTTCTTCCTTCTTCGACTAATCTTTTCTTTCATATCATGGTTCGATCTGCCAGTTACTTGTTCTCTGGCATTCGGCTACATACATTGCTTATCGGGGTGGAAAACTGTCTCCTTCTCCTTAATCGTAATTTCATCAGCTAGAAATCTTTGGCAGAATTACTCTTTCGACGAGCAAGCGGGCTTGCATTCAACGAAAGTGTAACCCTTGGTTCTCCTACTGACTGACAAATCTTTCTGGGCCTCTTGCCAAAACATATACAACAACTTCTGTAAATTTACCTTTCCTCCTCTTTTTTCGATTTGATGGTTCTGTTGCTAACTCTCCAACTGAAAGGGCCCAATCTCTTCGGCCTCCTATTGTCCTCTAACTCAACCCTGGACGATGCTGGCATTCCTCTTCCTCCTCCTCTCTTCTCAGGTGCTATGTCTTTTGCCTGGGATTACATGTTGATGTGTTGAAGGGTCGCTGAAATCTATTGAACGTTAGGAATGCGGGTGGCCCGGGATGGCTTCCTCCCCGAGTTTTGAGGGAGTGTGCTGCCGTGCTATCCCCGCCCCTCGTACAACATATCTGCTATGGCCAACTTAGCACTTTCCCTCAGTGTTGGAAGCAGCACATGTCCAACCATTCCGAAAAAGGAAAGCCGCTCTGATCCTTCTATCTATCTCCCTATAGCTCTAAGTGCATCTATCTTAAGATCTTTGAAACCCTTCTCAACTCTCTTTGCTTGATCATCTGGGAATCTGGATTCCCTGTCTTTTCCGTCGCCAGTATGGCTTTCGGCGTCGAGGTCTACTGGTGATATACTTTACTATCTAACAGATTTATTGGTTTTCCGCCCTTAGGAATTAGGGGAGACTTGAACATATACAAAGCATTTGACAGGGTTATGGCACGCGTCACTGTCTCCAAGCTCCCCTCCTTTGGATATCTCTCCCTTCTCTTTGCTTACTTATGTCTAGCTTTCTTTGCAAAATCGCTCAATATCAGCTGTTGCTGTGGGAGCGACTTCTTTTTTTCTGTCAATAGGTAGTGTCTCGAAGGTTCTGTCTGTATCTCCTACTTTATTCTGTTTTCATTAATGATTTTTCCGTCTGGCGCCATCTAATTCTATCCACTCATATGCCGATGACTCGATTCATCATTCATTCATTTCAATTCTGCTCTTTTTACTTCTAGAATTGCTCTCGTCTAATCTTTCCGATTCTATCTCGCTGATCTGGATAATTTCCGTGGTGGGGTCGTCTCAACCTTTGAAATTTAATTCTTAAAAACTCAACTCTAACAAATCTCCCTCTCTAAGACACTTTCTAAGCTTTCCTATCTCTTTCGACGAGTCTCTCGTCTCTCCTGTTACCTTCTAAACATTTATTTCTTGTCTTGACATAAACAAAAAAGATGTCTTGGAAACCTCACATCATAATGGTTGCTAGGGCGGCCTCAGAAGAAACTGGGAGTTCTTGTTTAGACTGCGGACTTTTTTCCTCTTCACAGTTCTCCAGCTATACAAGGGTCACCGCCGCTTGTTATGGGAAGTACTGCTTTCATATCTGGGGGGCCTCTGGTTTCACTCGGTTTTGGATGGGTCGGAGTCAAAGGCAAAAAAGACTTATAAACTGTTCCTGGATTTCTAGTCACTTGACCTCTATCTTTGCGGCGCGAGTATTGGGTGCTTTAATTCTCTGTTCGTACAGTTACCGTAACTGAAGTGCTGCGAGAGCTTTCACTCGCGCTGCCATCACTTTAAACGCCCTCGTAGCCAGAAGGGGGTGCTTGTGTCGGACATGAGTTTGTGTTGATATTAGCAACTCCAGACTAGTTTCGCTGCGTACCTCGTTTTTCCTGCCCCCTTCTGTATTCTGTGGAATTCTCTTCCATCTTCTGTGTTTCCGACAGAATTTAACTCCCTTACTTTAAAACCGGGTCTGTGCTCATATGGGTAATTTGCGTTAGATGACAACATTTTCAATGTTTCAACACCCTTTCCTTGAATGGGACTTTGCCCTTGAATGGTGGTGACAACTGTAAAAATATATAGATAGTATATATATATATATATATATATATATATATTATATATGATATATAATATATATATATATATGATATATATATATATGTTATATATTATATATAATATATATATATTAGTATATATAGTATATATATATTATTCAAATAAATAATAATTAATAATATAATAATAATAATATAATAATAAAATTTTAGATTTTAATAAAATAATAATAATAATATAATAATAATAGATAATAATAAAGTTTTTTTATGATAAGAAAAGAAGTTTCTTGATTGAATTAACTTAAATTTTAATAGCATTAAAAACTTCCAGAATTATTATTATTATTATAATTATTATTATTATTTTTATTATGTATTATTATAATTATATTTTATTATTATTATTATTATTATATTATTATATATTATTTTATTATTATTATTATTATTGATATTATTATTTTATATTATTGATTATTATTATATTATTATTATATATTATTATTATTATTATTATTATTATTATTAGTAATAATAAAGCTAATTATATTTTATTATTAGAGATGTATGAAAATATAAAATACTTCATTTACCTTAAGAAATGTCTTTTTGTCTGCAGACTGATTCTTTTTTAAAAGACAAACATTCCAGAGACCTTCATGGCAATGGTGTCAACGAGAATTGTAGATGGGAGTGTCTAAGGTGGAGTGTGAGGTTTGGTGGAAGTGAAGTCAAGTATTTGACCATCCCTTTCCACAACGGATCACCACCCGAAAGTATATCGGGAACAAACCCGCCTCCCTGAAATTATGTAACTGCCATTGAGGTAACAATTATATATTAAAAGTATCATATTACAGGTTTGTACATTTGATGTCGTCCTTGTTTCCCAGAGTAACACAAAAGTAAAGTACCTTAAGAAACATTCAATTTTTGCTAAAACCAGATTTAGAACCAGTCTTGGACATAGGCTGTGAGGCAAAATAAGAACAAGCAGGCATAAACACGATAATCAAACCCCGTTCGCCAGCTTTGTAGACCGTTCTTGAGTTTATTGTAGCACTTGCTAACCATCGAATATGACCTATTTCAACTCTGAATATTGTTTCGTTTCTATCCGATGGTTAATATAGAATTAAAAGAGTGAATATATAGTATATATATGATAATATTAATAATATATATATATATATATTATATTATATATATATATATTATATATATATATATAATATATATATTATATATATATATATATATATAATAATAATATATTATATATATATATATATTTGTTCGCCTTGCTTCCCAGAAGTTGTTCACCGTATAGCTGGTGGGAAGGCTCTCTGGGACACAGGGAAGCAGGAAATACACAGCCTCCTGTGTATCCTAGGGAGAAGAACAACAAAGCGAAAAATGAGAAAAATTAAAATAAAAAATACTTGCCAGGAAATCGGAAGATCTGGTGCCGGCTCTGCCTCATTGCTGGAGAGAGGCTAAGGGGGACGGGGCTCCTCGGAGAACAGCATACGATCTCTTCAAAAAATGAGAGCCGAAAAGGATTCCTACATCGGAAGAGAAAATCATGAAAAATAAAACAGACTTCCCCCTAAGAAGGCTGTCAGGTTGGAGACTTTAGAATTCAATGGTCTGAAGAAGCAAAACTTGAAATGATGTGATGTTATACATCTAGTTGCCATAATAAATTTCCTAAAAAAAGGTATTCTAGAAAGAACAAGTTAGTGATGTCTTACACATTCACCTTAAAATTAACATTCGAACTCGCATCTGAACTTGTGAAATACGCAGGGTGACTCAAAAATAACGGGCCTCGAGCGCACTTTTTATGATATCTCCTACAATCATTCACTAATAGCCCTCAATGGAAGCTCTGGCAAAGAATATACTGAGTCAACAAACATTATTACTACAAGACAGGCTCGTTCAAGAAAATCCAGAAGAATTTCATCCATCAGTTTGAATGTGAAAAGGCCCCATCTAAAAGCAGAATTCATACCTGGGTGGACCACTTTGAGAAGTATGGGACCGTGGAGAACCTCAATACAGCAAGTGAAAACAGTCCAAGCTACTCAGGGCGTCCCAGGAAGCGTACAGTCGAGCTGGTCGAGAGCGTGAGAGAGTCAGTACAGCAAAGTCCGAGACGCTCTGTGCGTAAACGATGTCAGTCCCTCGGTATATCCTGTGAGACTTGCAGGACAATATTAGTGAACAATATAAGGAGTTACCCATACAGAATACAGATGAAACAGACCCTTACAGCCTTTGACAAACAGCAGAAAAAGCTATGGCAGAGTAAGTTACTTCAGAAGATTCAGGAGACCCTAGATTTCCTTAACATAGTTTGGACCTTAGATGAAACCCATTTCCATCTTGAAGGAAATGTGAACTCAAAGACAAATGACTTCTGGGGGACCTACAAACCCAATGAAGTAGCCACCAAGCCTCTACACTTCCCAAAGTGCACAGTATGGGCCGCAATCTCGGCCAGAGGTATCATCGGACCATTCTTCTTCGAGGTATCTGGAGCGAGTGTCAGTGACCAAAGAGAGGTATGTTGACGTCCTCAAAACCTTCAAGAGTAAGCTACAGACCCTCTATTTGTCGCTTATGAGAAAGTTCTGGTTCCAGCAAGATGGAGCAAGCTCTAACACCTCAAACCTGCCCAAGATTGGCTGAAAGAGAACTTTGGGGGCCGTGTAATCAGTCTCAAGACTGATTTTGAGTGGGCACCTCATATCCCAGACTTTAGCCCCCAGATTTCTTCCTTTGGGTCTATCTCAAGGGGAAGAGAGTTGCAGGGAGATCCAGGACCATCACTGAACTCAAGAAAACTATCTGGAAGGAGATAAGAGACATTTCTCAGTCTGTTTGTGACGACGTCTTGATATATATATATATATATATATAGAAATGCACATAGCTAAATGGAGGTCATCTCGAATACATGCTCTAGAATGAAGAAGAAAAGGACAAAGACTATCATGTTTTAATCTGATGTTCTAAAAACAATAAACTAGTTATTACTGAAATTTCATTTAATTCCGACAAAAAATTAAGAAATGAAGCTTATCAAAAATGGGGCCCGTTTTTTATGAGTCACCCTGTATTAGAATTGGCAAGACTCCAACTACTAAAGAAAATTTAAACCAAATTAAAAAACAAGGGATTAAATATCTTGAAGAAATGAATGTATGTGAAAACCAATGGATTTTGGCATATGAAAAGAATGATTTTGTAATGGCAAGATGGAAAGTTCATACCAAGAAAAACAAATATAAGTGCAATATGGAAGTGGATAGTGAAAGAGAAATATTCTCAACAAATTATTTAATAAAATATCGGTTTGGAGAGGTGTATAATCAAGTTAACAGGACACAAATGATTTACCAAAAACAGGCAATTCTGAATTATTTATAGGACAGAAAATGTCAGAGAAAGAAGAAAAAAAGAAAGCTGCACTGTCATCTCATGAGATATGGAATTAATAAAAGGAAAAGCTTTAAATATAGTTGAAAATGAATTAGAATTAACATCGAAAGTGATAAAGGAGATAAAGGAAAGAGAACAAAAGACGACTCAGTATGGAAAGACAGGAAATGAAAACTACTATATTAACAGATAATGTAAAAGAGAAGATACTAAAGTTATCTGAAACAATGTAACATGGGGGAAAGAGTAAAACAGGAGCAAGAGAAAGCAGAAGAAATTGAAATGATAGTATACGATGAAAATTATAGTGAACTGGGAAATGAGTCAGGAAAGAGTAGGTAAAGTAGTGAGGATGAAATAAATTATATGGATGATGAAGTGGAATCAAATCCAGAAGAGGAGTAGGTAAATAATGAAAGAGAAAATGAAAGAATTAGTGAAATTCAAAATCAAACACAAGAAAATTCAAAAAGCAGCAGGGAAATTGATGAAAAATTACTAGTCAAAATCTCACATTACCAAGAGGAAGCTGCCAATCTTGAAATACGAAAGAGATAAACAATAAATAACAAGCCTTTGGCTTGCTCCTTACGGAGCAAGACTTGTCCCTGAGCACGTGCTACGCACGCGCACTGCAGAGGCTCCCTTCACTTGCCGAGAAACCAAGCCGAAAAAAACTCATGGATGACAAATTGTAGGTGAAAACCGTGTACGTTTTTCGTGCCGTGTTTATTTTTAGTAGGATATAGATAAAAGCAAAAGGTAAAAAAATAAGTTTAGTTCAATAACAACTTTTCATTAAGAATAAGGAAATCAAAATGTGGCCGGACCGTAATGGCGAAAGGATGGAAGTTTCAAAAATATGTTGCTCCACATCATTCAACAAATCGAAACGAATTTGGAACGTTTTTTTGCATGTTTAAAATTAATATGATATAGATATTTGCAATTGCTGGTTAGAGAATAGTTATAGAGGAATTGCCGACAGAATACTACCACAGATTATACCACCAAATTGTGATATTACAGAGATACCTCGGTTATATTATGCTACTGCTAGAGCAATAGCTGACCCATTAGGGGTCAAAACTAAGAAAATCGGAAGACCAAATAGACCAAATCAAAAAGAAATTAAACCACCTTGGAAAATCAGCCTGGAGAAATAAATAGAAAATCTAAGAAGTGAAATATCACTATTGTCTGCATTTAAAATGGAGAGGTTACTGCCACGATCACAATGAGAAAAGTACAGAACCTATACGTAGAGAAAGGGTGGAAAATAAAAATAAAAATAGGAATCTTTCTGGGAACTCTATTTCCCCATTATTGTTTATGAATGCCCTCAACCCCTAAACGCACTAATAAACTACTTGAAAAATGGATATAGGATTAACTCGACGAGAGAAAAAAGGCAAAGAAAATATCACACCTTTTTTATATGGGTGACATAGAATTATATGTTCAGAATAAAAAAGAATAAAAAAAACAGGTAGAGGTAGGTAGTGAAACGATCGATATTCTAGAGACATATGCATGGAATTTGTGTTGAATAAATGGCATTTTTAAGTAAGTAAAAGGAAGAAGAACAGAAGTTGGCATTATAAGTATAAATGAAATGGAAATACATGAGCTCGGCTATAAATGAATAATAATAAGAGAATCATTGAAATAAAATAAAAAAAGATTAAAGAAAAACTAAGAAAAGAGTGTCATAGAGTCCGAATTAAAACTGAAAAGGGGTGGAGAGGGTGGATAGGGTGGCTTGATTTACGGATTTACTGATTTACTGCTTTTGGGTATTTAAAAACGCAAATTTTTTAAGTTATAAATATAAAAAGAATAAAAAAAATTGTAATTTTTTTTCTGTATCGATTTTACATCCTAAGAAATGTGATATCAAATTTCATCGTTCTATGTCAATATCCAAAGTTTTGGGGCACAGCCCCAACACCATGAGGGCGTAGTGTCATTTTACCTTGGCTGCACCGATGATACCTTATATAAAGGGTGTAAACCAAATTTCATCGTTCTATGTCAATATCCAAAGTTTGGGCACAGCCCTTAACACCATTTGAGCGTACGAACACGTGACTTCGGTTGTGTGACGAAAGTTACCTTATAAGAAACGTGGGGTATACCAAGTTTCATCATTCTATGTTAATTTCCAAGGTTTATGGGGAACAGTGCCCAACACCATGAGGGTGGTAGCGTTTTATCTTTACCTCTTCTGGTCGATGTTACCTTGATATAAGAAGTGTATACGAGTTTCATCGTTCTATGTCAATATTCAATGTTTGGGGGCCAGCATCTCCACGTGAGGTGTAGTGGCATTTTACCTTCGGCTTAATATGGAAGTAGTCGAAGTGGAGTTGTGGAGCTGCGGGTGGTGTGTGGAGAGCGCACCTAAGATACAATGATATAAGGGAAGGGGTTTATACCGAGTTTTTCAACTTCTACATCAATTATTTCAGATGTTTTAGGAGCCAGCATCCCCCCACGGGGATGCAGCCATGTAACCTGCGTCTTACGACGAGGATACCATGTGAAGGCGTTATACCGAGTTTCAGCCTTCTAGGTCAATATCAAGTTTTTGTGGGGTTAGCATCCCCACATGGGATGCACGGTCATGTAACATCGTCAGCGGCAGCTAAATGTTCATTCCCTAAACAGGGTACCAAGTTTGAGAGATATACCATGTAGCAAACTCAACCCACTGCGTGGTGCGGGACGGTGCGGTGCGGGCCATATGCGGCGATAAGTAATAAATATATATATATAAATATATAGATATATGAACAGTATATAAATTATATCTTATTATAATATATATATACGTATAATATATTTTTTTTATTTTAAATTATATATATATACATATATATAATATATATTATATATATATATAATATATATTAAATTTAATTATTTATTTATATATAAAGAATAATAAAAATAAATAAAATAAATATTAATAATAATAATAATAATAATAATAATAATAATAATAATAATAATAATAATAAATAATAATAATAAGTAATAAATAAATAATAAGTAATAATTAAATAAAAAATGTACACAGAATAAGATGAACAACGCGCCGTTATCAGCGATCAAACACGCCGACTAATAAGAACGCTCAAAATGTAGGGACCTTGGTGTTCAAGGAACTCCCGTAAAATACTACTTATGATTCTGCATAAAATTATAATTTTGCCCTTTCCTCTTTTCTGTTTGAGCTTTATTATTTGCTTTTAACCCAACTATAGAAGATAGAACATGTTTCATCACTCTTCTACTTTCCGACTCAATCGCATTAATGTTCAATTTTTTATTAAGTGATTGCTTTTCTCTTCCTAATACTGAGGTGCATGCATATGTGGGGTTCTGACGAAATTCCTGTTGTGGTTTTCAAAACCTGTGTCGAGCGTTTACCTTGCCTTAGTAAACTGTTTCATCTCTCTATCTATACCAACTTATATCCTAGCCGAAAATGGGACACCCTTTAGCCCCTCCGTCTTATCCATCAAAGTCTTCAAATCTATTCTTAACAGAAGAATTTAGACGTTTTCAAATTTTACTGTACAAAATAGGATGAGTTCACAATCATGACTTCCGTAAAAAAAAGCTCGACTGATGAGTTTTCTCTAGTCTAGTCTATACTCTTTCTTCTTTATTTTCTTTACTTTGGCATTTTGCTGAACCTTTTTATGTGGCTCTGGATATATAAAAAGCTTTCGGAAGGGTCTGGCACAAAGCTTGGACTTTTAAACTTCCCTATTTGGTATTTATAATCTCTCTATAGCTCTACTTTCGATTTTTTTCCGGTCTCTCTATTCCAGATGTAGTGGTGCACATTTCTTCCTTTAGATCCATTAATGGTGGTGTCCATAGGTTTCTTTATCCCATACCCTCCTTATATTGTCCATTAATAACTTTTCTGACACTTCATCACCTGTCCATTATCCTGAAGGTGATTCCACCTTATATTAAATGTTTCATTTTGAAAAGCTATTTACCCAACAACAAATATCTGATGCTGGAAGGACAGTCTTGGAGTAATTGAGCGTTGATCCATTTTGTATATCTGAATGACACAAAGAAGAAAATGGTTGTTTTTTTAATAATGCCTCAAACCTTAATACATCCATCTTTCTTAATTCTAGACTTAATCTTTCATTCATTTATTACATCTTAGAAAAGACATCTCAAACCTTCCTTTGACCTTAATATTCTTAGTTTTCTTTTTGTCGAAAAATTTCTTGAAAGATCACTTAGTATATCTACCTAAATATGTTTTTAGGAAGAGTGGGAGAGTTGTCAATTCTTGTATGGCGTACAATTTACACAATATGGGTGTTCACACAGGCACACCTCTTCTTGAAAGGTTGAGTCAACGGATTTTCGCATAACCAACTCTTCACTCTCTCATCGATTGACTCTCTCCAATATCGTTCAATTTCTTACATCGAATTGTTGCTTCATTCATTCCCTATCCAACTCCCTGCATATATATATATATATATATATATATATGTATATATAATATATTATATATGATATATATAAATATTAGTTATATATATATATGTATATATAATATATATATATATATTTATATATTATTATATATATGATATATATATATGTATATTGAGTATATATATTATATATAGTATATATATATATATATATATATATATATATATATAGATATATAGTATATATATGTGTGTTGTGTGTTGTGTGTGTTGGTGTGTCGCCTCGTGGATCATTCTCATACTTCTAGTTAGGCTAATAGTAACAATATCCACAATTCGCTGAGCACATGCAATTTATCATATATATATATATATATATATAATAGTATATATATATATATATATATTATATTATATACATATATATATATATAATATATATATATATATATATATATATATATATATATATTATAGTATATATATTATATATAGGCCAGCTCTAGAAGAGTCCACATCCATATCTCAAAAATCTACTTACAGCTACCTGAAAAAGGAATACATTGCGGAATCCTGGCAAATTTTTACCGAGGAAAGCGTAAAAAAAAAAAAAAAAAAAAAAAAAAAAAAAAAAAAAAAAAAAAAAAAAAATCATATCTCGAAAACTACAAAAACTACAGAGAAAGAATACATTTTTGGAATCTTGTAAAATTTTGGTTAGGAAATGCTAAAAAAAAAATAAAAAATAAAAATTAAACATAAAAATTGGCAATTTTTTTTGGGGGTGCTGGACATGGTAATATATATATTATTTGTAAAGGTATTACACGTTTCAATTTAGGGGGCTCGAGCCGACGGGAACACAGGGGGGACGTTTTCCATACCCCGTAGCGGGAGGGCGGAGGAACCCCCGCGACACCCAAATACCAAAGAGCGGGGTCCGGAGACCCTCCCCGGAGGGGGGGAATTAGTCCTACCCGTAGTTCCCGGAAGGCGAGAGACCCGACTCCTGCCATCGCGTTGCGGACTTTACCCTTAGGTATTTCTTTAGTTAAAAAAAAGCAAAAAGATTTTTTTTTTTAGTCTATTTATTTTTAACGAGTAACCAATAAATAGGCTCTCTAATCATCTAATCTTAATCATATTACTATAGATTATTAACATAATTTTTTTTTTTTTTATTTTTTTTTACATGTTTCCTATCCAAAATTTACCAGGATTCCAAATGTATTCGCTTTTCGCTGTAGCTATGTTTTTTGAGATATAATTTAAAAAATGTTTTTTTTTTTTTTTTTTTTTTTTTTACATTTTCCGCACTAAAAATTGGACCAGCATTCAGCAATGTATTCCTTTTCCGGTAGCTGTTGTAGTTGTTGAGATATGGATTGTGCCTCTTCTAGAGGCTGACCATTATATATATATATATATAGTAATATATATAATATATATATTATATAATAGTATACCTTATATATCATACTATATATATATAACTATATAGTATATATATATATATATACTATCCGTTATATATTATATTAATATATATATAATATAGTATAATATATAGATCCCTATTATATATATATATAATATATAATATATATTAACCAACCTAACAAAAATTGTACATGTCGGTGAATTCAACTTTTGCAAATACTCCGTGGTTTCCGGTATTATATGACAAGAGCATTATTTATCACTGTCTCAAACCGCCTCCTCTCTATTGTATTTCATCTTAGGCCTCTGTCATTTTCCCACATTAGCTAGATATATATAATGTATATATATTATTATATATATATATATATATTATATAGTAATAATATTTATATAAATATATTATATATATTATAATATAATATATATATATATATTATATATATATATTATATCTATAGTATATATATATATAGTATATATTATAATATATATAATATATATATATATATATATTATATATATATATAATATATATATATATATATATATATATATATAATATATATTATATATATATATATATATATATTATATACTAGTATATATATATATGTAAGACTTTACAAAGATACCGGCATGTAAAACTAGAAACTATACGTGCTACACTCAAAACAAATGACATTTTATGGAATCAGCTGGGGAACAATTTTATCGAAGAATTTCTTTTTGTAGGGTTTTTAGGGGGCTGGAGCCGTTGGGGACAGAGGGGGGGACTTTTCCCGTTGTCCACCATAGGCCGACAGACCCCAGCACCTTCCATCTTTGCGGATTTACCCTAGGGTATTCGTTTAGTTTTAAAAAAAAATTATCAAAAAAATTACAATTCCGACCTGTATCGCGCAAACGAGGGACAATGTTAAAAAAAAAAAGACTTATGCAACATAATACTGAAATAAACTTTAACGTGGGTAAACACAATTATTGCAACTTTCGGGAGCATTAAATAGTTGCAGACACGAAATTTGAATTCTTGATCTACATTCCTGATTAATACGTCTTAAAGAATATTGAAATCTTATTTAAGCTTGTTCTAATTTTTTTTACCATTTTCGCGAAGCTAAAATTGTCTTCGCCTGATTACAAAAAGTTGCATTGTTTTTAGTGTAGTGTATTTCTAGTCTCGTAGTTACATGCAGTATCTTTGTAAAGTCTGATAAAGTATATAGTATATATAATATATATATATAGATATATATATATATATAAGGTAATAAATGTAATAAGTAATTATATATATATATATATATAATATATATATAAATATATATATATGGGAAAGTCCAGTTAAAACCACAGATATCTCAATCCATATCCTCAAAAAACTATAGATAGCTACAGGAAAAGAATACATTGTGGAATTCCTGTAAAATTTTAGTGCGGAAAATGTAAAAAAAAATAAAAAAATATAAAAAAAAAAATCTCAAATATAACTATAATAGCTACAGCGAAAAGGATACATTTTGGAATCTGGTAAAATTTTAGTTTCGAAAAAGTAAAAAAAAAAAAAAAAAAATTGTTAATATTAGTAATGTGATTAGGAAAGCCTATTAGGACCTTTTATTTGTAAACTCTTAAAATAAATAGACTTTCTATTAACATTTTGCTTTTGTTTTTTAACTAAAGAATTACCCAAGGAGGGATTACCGCACCGATGGCAGGAGTCGGGGTCTCTCGGCCTTCCGGGGAACTACGGGGTAGGACTAATTCCACCCTCCGGGGAGGGTGCTCCGGAACCCCCGCTCTTTGGTATTTGGGTTGTCGCGGGGGTTCCTCCGCCCCGCCCTACGGGGATGGAAAAACGTCCCCCCCCCTGTGTGTTCCCCTCCGGCTCGAAGCCCCCTACATTGCCGTGTGATACCTTTACAAATAATAATATAGTGATAGTATATATAAGTATAATATAATATATAATATATTATATATATATATATATATAGAAATAATATAGTATATAATATATATATATATATAGTATATATATAGTATACTATGTCCCCGGCTCCTAAAAAAAAATAGCCAATATTTATTTTATGTATTTTTTATTTTACATTTTCGCTAAGCCTTTATTATTTTATGTTTTATAAAATGTTAATTCCTTTTCGCTTAGCGTTAGTTGTAGTTTTGAGATATGTTTTTTTTGTTTTTTTTTCCCAATTAAAATTTTACAAGGATTCCAAACATGTATTCCTTTTCCCTGAGGCTATTGTAGTTTTTGAGATATGGATTGAGCATATTTGTGGTTTTAAAACTGGATTTCACTATTAGGATAGTATAAATTGATATAGTATAGTATATATATATATATATTAGATTATATATAATAAATTATGATATATATAGTATATATATATATATAATATAGTATATATATAATGGCCAGCGTTAGTATATCGTATATGTATCTTAAAAAACTGATTAATGCTACAGGTAAAAACGGATATGCATTCGTCCGGAAGTCTGGTCCAATTTTAGTGCGGAAAATGTATAAAAAAAAAAAAAAAAAAAAAAAAAAATCTCAAAAACTACAATAGCTACAGCGAAAGGGAATACATTTTAATCCTGGTAAAATTTAAAATAGGAAAATGTTTTATACGGCACACTAAAGGGCTCGAGCCGACGGGGAACACAGGGGGGGACTTTTTCCATACCCGTAGGGGAGGGCGGAGGAAACCCCCGCGACACCCAAATACCAAAGAGCGGGGTTCCGGGAGACCCTCCCGGAGGGGGAATTAGTCGCTACCGTAGTTCCCCGGGGAAAGGCCGAGAGGACCCCGACTCCGCCATCGGGGCGCGTATACCCTTGCGGTTATCTTTATGAAAACCAAAGCAAAATTTGATAGAAAGTCTATTTATTTTCTAAGAAAGTCCATTTATTTTAACGAGAACCAATAAAAGGTCTCTAATAGGCCTTTTTAATCATATTATTATAATTAATTAACAATAATTATTTTATTTTTTTATTTTTTTACATTTTCTATGTGAAATATTACCAGGATTCCAAAATGTATTCCTTTCGCTGTAGCTATTGTAAAAATTTGATATATAAATAAATATATATATATAATATATAATATATATATATAAATAATATATATATATATATATATATATATATATATATATATAGTGTAATATATATTTTTTTTTTTTTTTTTTTACATTTTCGATCTAAAATTGGACCAAGCATGTCACACAATGTACCTTTTACTGTAGCTTATAGTTTTTAGAACCATCTGACGACTATACTAGAACAAGCACCAAATATATCTATATAATAGTATATACCAATATATATAGTCTATATACACAATATAATCTTATACATATTATTATATAATAGATATATATAATATAATATATATAAAAAGTATTGAATTGCCAAAATTTTAACAAACTGTTCTCTGCATTGTCATGTTAGCTGCCGATTCATTTTCCTGTTTTAAGGGAATGTTTCAAGATTGAACAGAAATGAAGAAAGTCTACCTTATATCGCTGGTCTTGAAATGTCTATTTGCATGGATAAATTTTTTAGAAATTTCACTCTAAAATTTACTACGATAGCCCTACAAATAGATTTGATTGCGTAAATAACTTAGTTAAAAATACTAAAAGAAAAATCAAAAGTTAATAATTCTTCATTTTCTTTTTTAAGGGTGCGTTTTTGTAGATATATTTTTAAATGTCTATCGCCTTTTAAAATGCAGGAAGACCCCATCTGAAAAACCTTCAGGTGGGGAAAGACTCATAGCTCCCTCAAGCAATAAGAAAATCTAAAATTTCGTATCGAATCTTTATTATACAGAAGAGATATCAGGAGCAATATATAAATGTTATGCAAGCAGGACAAGCAATGCGGCCCGTATAATATATATTATGATAATAAATTTTATAGTATATATATATAATGTACATATATGTTTTTTAGTGCACAGTTATATCTATATCTCACTTACAGTAATGTGACTTATACAATTATTTAATATTGATACACTTATATATATTATATCAGCATATTGAATGAATTACAGTTAACTAAATATCTATTTCATGCAAGAAAATAAATATCATTTTCTTAATCAGGAATCATTTTTACCGCGAAATTTAAAAATAAAAAAAATAACGCTTTTTAAATTAAAATGTTAAAAATGTTGAAAAAAATTACAATTTTTGAGAATACGAAGAAGTCCATTACTGCTACTGAGCAAGCAAAGCTGCCAAACGTTGAATTTTTTTTTTTAAACTAGGAATACCTACGGGTAAACAAGAACAATGGAAGAGTCGGGTTTTCTCGTCCTACGGGACGCACAATGTTGATAATGTCGCTAGGTGCCTAAAAAGATATAATAAAAAGAAAAAAATAATATTTTCTCCAAAGTGTAAAATAAAAAAAAAATGATATTTGGCAACTTTTGCTCTAGAGACTAATGCAGGTTTCAAGGTCAATCAGAGCGTGCACTATTTCAAGTCTAAGATTTTTACTAATATTTAAGAAGTTAAGATTTTTTGAGAACAAAATAAATTTTTTTTAAGCTCCATCGATATAAAATAAATATTTTATATGTTTATATTATCCTATATTATAATATTTTAAACTATGTTATACTATACTATATTATATTATATTATATTATATTATATATTATATTATAAAAACTATGATATATGTTCTATTGCAATATACACCCAGTTTCATCCAAGCTCCCATAAACTGAATCGCATTTAGGGAGGCGGCGCCATTAGTTTTAGGCGGGAAACGAATTTATTCAATATTTATGACCTGAAAACTTGAGCCTAACCTCATTTCACCCGTAGAACATCGAAAAAAAAATTCATTTCGGCCCTTAGAACATCTATTTTATGTATCATAGAAGCTACCTGTCAAGAATTTTGTTTGGGATCCGGACCGTACCATTCGTTATAAGTTGGTCGTTATGTTAACTGTCCCATATATAGATATATATTATATAATATATTATATTATATATATATATATATATATATATATATATATATATAATATATAATTATATTATGTAGAATATATATATATAATATATATATAGTATATAATATATATAATTTTAGTTTGACTAGTAATATATATATATATAATATATAGGTTATATATATATAGATATAGGGTATAGTATATATATACTGTATAGATCTATGAAGTGAGTATAGTGATTATAGTATATATAATATATATAGTATATATATATGATATATATATATATAGGTAGTTATATATAATATAATATATATATATATGGCCAGCGTCTGTTATAGCAGTTCATGTATTTCTTAAAAAACATTAAAATGCTACAGTAAAACGGAATACATTGCTGGGATGCTGGTCCAAAGTTTGCCTGGAAATGTAAAAAAAAAAAAAAAAAAAAAAAAAAAATAAAAAAAATTATATTCTCAAAAACTACAAAGCTACAGCGAAAAGGAATGAATTTTTTGGAATCCTGGTAAATTTCACATAAGAAAAATGTAAAAAATAATTATAAAAGAAAAAATATTATTGAATAATTAAGTAATATGATTAGAAGACCTATTAGAGACCTTTATTGGTTTCTCGTTAAAATAAATAGACTTCGCTATTAAATTGCTGTTATAGCGAGCACACTAGGGGGTCTCGAGGCCGACGGGGAAACAATAGGGGGTACGTTTGCCATACCACGGTAAGGGGAGGGGCCGGGGAACCCCCGCGACACCCAAATACCAAGAGCGGGGGTTCGGAAACCCTCCCCGGAGGGGAGGGAATTAGTCCTACCCCGTATTCGGTGAAGGCCGAGAGTACCCCGACTCCTGCCGACGGTGCGTATACCCTTGAGGTATTCTTTAGTAAAAAAAAAAAACCAGTCAAAAGTTGAATAGAGAAGTTATTTTAAATTTTTACAACGAGAAACAATAAAAGGTCTCTAAATAGCCTTCTAATCATGATTACTAAATTATCAACAATAATATTTTTTATTATTATTTTTTTTAATTTCTTATATGTAAAATTTTACCAGGATTTCCAAAAATGTATTCCTGTTCGCTGTAGCTATTGTAGTTTTGAGATAAATTTTTTTTTTTTTTTTTTTTTATTTTTTTTTTTTTTTTTTTTACATGTTCCAGGGCAAAACTTAGGACCAGCATTCCAGCAATGTTTATTCCGTTTTACTGTAGCATTAAAAGTTTTTAAGATACATATGAGCGGCTTATAACAAGACGCTGACACTATAATATAATATTATAATTAGAGTATATGTATATATATATATAGTATAGTATATATAGTATATATAATATTAGTATATATATATATATATATATGGAATGTAGTAGTTATATATATATAGTAATATATATATATATAATATATACATATATATATTAATTTTATTTTTTGCGTAAGTAAGTAAAACAGTTTTAGTAATTTTAATTTAACTATATGTGAATAAAACTTGAAACTCAACAAGGATATTGAAGAAACTTTGCAGAGTTGCGAACTGAATTTCTGAAGTTTACCAAATAAAATACAGTAAATTAATAATGATGCATTTAATTTATAAAACACAAACAAATAGGTCGTTAAACTAGGCTAAGTTAGATTCGGTGCAGTGCTTTATTTTCTTTTCTTCAAATAATCATATAAGGAAAAAGCTCCAAGAAAAATGGCTGAATCGTTTGCCCTCTTCGCAAGACTGTAGTTTCATTCCCGCACACTTAATTTGAATGGATTGATGTATATTAATTTGCACTACTAATGGTGATTTCATTAATTGGTGGTATCACGCTTAGCCAATCAAAATGTATTTAATGAAATCCCATACTATGATTTTTTAGGCGATCAAAAAAATAAATCTTTGAATCTTTTCGATTTGGATAAAACGTACCTCTTGTTGTTATAAGAATGGCTTATTTTTTAATTTAGGAAATATTTTTTCAAATAGTAAATAATATATTTATGAAGTCTTTCTCACGGATTTCGGTATAAAACGTACCTCTTGTTGTTATAAGAATGGCTTATTTTTGAATTTATTGGAATTTTTTTAGTTAGAAAATAATTTGTATTAGTTTTTAGGAAGCTAGTACCAAATGAAAAAAAAAAATCTGGTTATTTAGAGTTTCTCTAACGAATCCAACAAAACTTAACTTAACCTAACCTAACCTAACTAACCTATCCTAACGCACTTCGGCTGGCCTGTATCGAGCGCGAAATTTTATTTTGATGTGTCGAACCCGATTTGACCTGTCCGCCTTGGTTGGTCCATGATGCGACCATATCGGTGCTAAGTCTTCCATTCTCTCTGTATTGTGGTCATTAAGATAATGGCATACGAGGCATATACTATATCACACGAGCTGTTCTACGTATTCTTTCCCTCGCAACCGATCGGTGAAGATAGACTTGAAAATAACTGATAAAATATTGCTTCAACATCATAATTTTATATAATTGAAAAAAAAAAGTATCTGGCAGTATATAGGCTAAAAATATGAAATCATGTTGGAGATCGCATCAATTTTGTTTCAAGAGGCGTTTTCTCTCGAATTCTGTTTTATATAGTTCTATACAACATCTTCAGAGATCATATTTATTACATAGACAGCACTTCATGAAAAGACATATCGATCATGATTGAGTCGCTTATTATTGCTAAATTCGTTCATGATAATAGCAAATGTTCATATATATAGTACGAAATTGGAGGCCTATTTATTTCGTACCATTATAGCATCTTTGACAAGCAATGTTTCATTCTACGCACTAGAAAAACTTAAACCAATAATAAAATTACAACATTATTTTAATTCTTAAACGATGTAGTAAAAAATAATAAAAATAAAATAACACTACATTCCTAACACAAAAAAAAAAAAAAAAAAAAAAAAACTATTGTAGTAAATGACAAATATTATTTTCAATAGTCTACTAAATGAGTGGCCAAAATCAATTCAGTTAAAAAAAGAAAAACTAAAAAAGCTAATTTGGGTCCCATATCACGAGTAAGATTGACTCTGAAAAGGGAAGCAGTACCATGAATTAATTGCAGAACGACAAAATTGACAAACAAAAATCGAATTTTTTTTTTTCAATTAGTATTCAACATACAAATTCATTTGTCTACTCTGGATCTGCTTCCATGCCCCAACCTGTGAGTGGTGGACTAGTACAAAACATTTCATTCGTAAAGCGAACATTATATATCCGGTAACATCTTACGTTTGACAGCCATCTTACTATATAAGTGAAGACCAACTCATATTCTGTGAAAATTTCTGCTAGATTTTATTATTTAGTATTACCATTTTTTATTTTTAAATATTTGCAATGACTTAGGTCAAAACTATTTTACATTTAAGCAAAAACTTAGTTATTCATATCGAATAGGTAATTAATATTTGTATTACAAAAGCATTCAAGGACTCAATATTCATGTTTGCAAGCAATATGTAGGCTAGCCTAATCTTGGGAGTATTGGCAATTTACAGTCTTGTGCAGAGGATGACAGAATCATCATTGTTCATATTCATTCTGATGTCACTACTTTTCATGTTGTGGTTTAAAAACACGATTTCTTGTTCTTATTCTACAATTTTGGGTATGTCATAATTTGTCCAAGGAACGCAACCTATAAGTTTTTGGATTACAAATCTTTTGTATTGTAAAAAAAGAGAAAAAAATTCATCGAAAGGAGTTCCATTAAATGCGTTATGAACGGTTAAGGGGCTCCACCAATCGGTAAAAGCCATAATAGAACGCAATAATTGTTAGAAAAAATGCATTTAAATAATCTTTTGACTTTATATTTGCGACTTCTTTTTCGTAAACTAACGGGTTAATTTGGAAGATAAATTTTTAAGTGAATGAGTGAGAATACTGATTAAATTAGTAAAATACGTAAAAATCGTACCAATAGGCTTTTGAACTAAAAAAACGGAACGGTTTTACATATCTCCGGGGAATTACCCATACAACATTAACGAATGCTGATTCAAATTAAGCGAATATAATACGTTTACATTGCTAACAATGGCAATATTCATATATTTTGTACACATAGTCCAAATTGTATTGTTCTGACAGGTTTTGCCTCAAACAATGGCTAAGAAGATGGAGCTTAAATGCCTAAATTCTTTTCGAAAATATTCCATAACCTTAAAATAACTTTTACAAGGTCTTCCACATCACCTTATTTCTATATCCTGCTCTATCCAAGTCTTCCGCAGGAACGGCCCCCACCTTCGGTGGATTTTCGAAGGTTACGTGGTTTTGAAAATTATGTCGATTAAATAATTGAAGGGATTAAGGTTTTGAGACATTGAAAACAGCCGTGCCTTTTCGACCCAAATTAAAAATACGAAAAAGAGCAGAGGTACACAAGCCTTGTAGAGCTATTTCCGAATGCACTTAATGCGTTTAGAAATAAAGAGTAATAAAGAAGAGTCTTCGGCATAGTAATTAATAGATTAAGTGATAGATAAGTCAAAATGAGAGAGAAAGAATAGGGGATAGAATAGGACACCGAGTAGCACTACTATTGACAGATATTAAAAGATGAATAGTGATCATCTACAACAGCTGCTTTAGAGCGACTTGTAATTATGTAAAGAAACTGGAAAGGTTGGATTAAAGCTTTGGGCAAACTCTACAAATGGAACTTTATATCTAGTGCCACGCAAAAGATTCACAGATATGACTAATCAAAAGACTAATAACAGAGAAGAGAAAGATTATACCAGTCAGGAGTTCCCTATAGAAACCATACTGACTATCTGAGACAATATTAGAAGAATTTTGAAGTTTCCAAATAAATTTACATCTAAGCAAAGTTCCAAAAAGTACTGGAATATAATAACCAGAAATATTATTGCATTTTCTACAGAGGCATGAGTGTTTAGTATTGCGGATAGATTCTAAGAGGTTGGGTGTTCTGAAATGCCATCAGAGCTTCTCACTACCTCGGTTGCTGCACTGTAAAGTGGCGTCGTACGCTTTTGTATTGAGTTTGCATCGCATATCTGTGATGGTTCCACACAAACTGGTCTTAAGGTTAGCGTTATCTATAGCTTTTCGACTTGTAAACTCTCCTGCTTTTGTTCTCTTTAATCTCTTTCTAGCCGTTGAACTCTTGCATTACTCTTTATACTATCACAATTGCAATATACACTTCTCTTCTGAAATCTTTAGTCGTATACATCTCCCTATAAGAATCCGTGTAACACAGTCTCACCCATTTCCTGTCCAACTTTCTGACCCTAAACTTATCATTATTCTCATTCTTCTATGTAGACCACTGGTAAAGCTCGTAACACTCTCCCTACTTCTTTCAACTTGCACTTTAAAGCGCCGTGTATCTTGTAATGTTGGTCATTAGCTTGGTTAACGCATTGGTTTTCTCACATTCTGGTGGAAACTTTGTAGGCCTCATGCATTTTACCACCGAATAATATAATAAAAAAAACACGTTGTTTGTTCTCGTGTTACTAATTTGAAATTCTCCTAACATTCTTAAGGTTTCGACTCTCTTAATATTTTATTTATCTCCCAATTATGAGCATCCTAAATTTTTTACTAACTAAAATAGCCTAATTTCTCTATAAATTATCGTTCTTGGAGATTTCAATGTTTATCATTGCCGCTGGCTTTCTAACTCTGAAAAAAATGAACCTGGTAAACTATCCTACTATTTCTCTTGAACAGTTAGAGCAGCTTCCTACCTGCTCCCCTTGTCTAGAGAGATGAATCCCACACATGAAAACTTTTCTCAAATTCCCACCCTTTTCTTTATATTATCAAACTCTTCCATCCGATTGCCTTCTCATCTCCGTATCCTGTTCTCTCTTTTCAAGTCTTTCACAGAAGCGGCCTCCACCTTCGGTGAATAATAGATTCTGGCATTTTGTTGCTGTAAACTACTCGAACTTTGACATCCTTTGGATTGATAACTGCTGTTCGGCAGCAGTCGGGACCTAGGAGCACGTATACCCAAGATAATTCTCTCCGACATGGAAGCATAAATTCTATTTTCTTTTCCTCCAATTGAAACATATTATCATTGTTTATTTCTGCTTGTTCTTGTATTATTCGCCGCAGGGACGCTGCCTTCATAAATTACCGGCATATTCAATCTCTATAAACTCTTGTTACATATATATATATTTCATTTTGAAATTGTACAAAAATCTATTCTCCGCAATACTAAAAACTCACGAATCTGTAGAAAATGCAATAATCATTCTGGTTATTATATTCCAGTACTTTTTGGCATTTTGCTTAGCTCTAAATTGATTTGGAAACTTCAAAATTCTTCTAATACTATCTCAGATACCCAGTATGGTTTCTATAAGGAACTATTGACTGGTAATCTTTCTCTTCTCTGTTATTGGTCCTCTGCTTAGTCATATCTGTGAATCTTTTGCGTTGGCACTAAGTATAAAGTTCCATTTATAGAGTTTGCACAAAGCTTTAATTCTAACATTTCCAATTTCTTTACACGTTCTAAGGACATTTCCCAATCCTTCTTTACAAGTAGATCGCTACTACCCAAGCTAGGGCTGTTGTACGATGATCATATTACATGCTTTTAATAATTTCTGTCAACCTCTAGTAGCGCTGTTCGGTGTCTTATTCTATCCCCTACTCTCTCTCTCTCTCTCTCTCTCTTTATTTTTATTAATGTCCTATCTATCACTTAATCTATTAATTATTACGCCGGACTCCTCTTTATTACTCTTTTCATTTCTAAACGCATTTATCAGCTCTCAAAATAGGTAAATAGTCTCATGTCAAGGCTTGTGTACCTTAACTGGAGATCATTTTTCATGTATCTAATCTTGCGCCGGCCGCAAAGACCGTCTGTTTTCAATGCGCCATCACAAACCTTATCACTTCACATATTATACTAGAGGCTAGACACTAGATGTATTAATCAAAAAGGAACGCAGACACACCTCGTAAAATGCAACAGCTCACAACCTTACCTCCTCGTCTCTTATATTGCGCGTTTCCTCTTCTCGTGATCTTTCTTAGAAGTTTCATATTGCTTTTCTCACTAAACAAGTTTTTAAGAGGTTGTGTCTGAAACGCCTTAATTACTTAACATCACCCGGCACATTCTCTGGATAAGAGTGTCATTCACCTTTGTACAGAGTACATATCTCATCTGGGACGTTTCAGCTAATACAACTCTTTTAGAGGGGTGGAACTATGGCTTTTGTAGTGTGACACTTAATCGATGTCTCCACAGGGCTCTGTTGACTCTCCAATATACTGCTCTTCTGAACTAAATTGCACCTACCTCCTGTCCGGTAGTGACCATCGCAAAAGCTAGTTCAGGGGTGATGAGCGTCTTTTTGAGAGTCAGGGGTCCTTGTCTTATCCTTCCTCTGACTTGTTCTTTAATCCCAGACGTAACTACTATTTTCATTCTTCTTTATGCACACGATACTACAAGTAAAGTCTAGAATACTTTATTTTCTATTTTCTTAACTTCGTATGATTTACCCATTTTCAAATTCATTTGACTTACCTACTTTCAAACGCCAGATATTGGGACATGTCGGTCCTTAGTTTGGAACTAATGGATTTCCCCAAGTTTGGTGAGTTTTTGTGGGCTTCGACAATGATAAAATACTTGGTAATTATAGAATGCAATTTTATTATAATATTTATTATTATTATTTATATATTATTAGGAAGTGGTCCTTATAATCTTTGACAAATCTCTCAAATCTGGCACAAATAATTATTATTACATTGGTTATTAAGGTGTGTAGATCGACTTTAATTTCCCAACATTCGTACGTAGACAGTGAATATTTGCAGGTTGACAATATTTGGTATTTTTTTAATTGTTTTTCAAATTGAGAATGCATGATTGGGAAGGCAAAGTCGCATAATTGCCAAGCAATCCAAACTAATTTTACTCACCTCAACCAGAAAGTATTGATTCTCTATTGTCTCACTGCTCCATGACTCTCTAATAGTTGCACCCTCCTCTATTATTAGCATATCTATGATCTTTACCTTTATACCTAGGTTTTCAATATTTGGTGTGCTCATATTCACTACCAAGAGTGTCCCACATACCTAATTATATAATATATTATTAATCAGTTTACTTATTACTTCCTTGCTCTCTTATGCAATAAACGACATTTCGATTTAATTATACTCATTAGCTCATCATTTAGATTTAGCTTTTAATTACGCTTTGCTTCCAAACACTGATTAGCTATATATTCAAATTAGCTTGCTTATTAAATCACTCCTAAAATCTTTTTTTCATTTGGTCCACAGACCCCTTGCTGCACAATTCACCCATTCAAATATCCGCAGTTAATTTAAACTTTTTATATTGAGTAACACTAGGTGAAGTAACCTTACACTTTATACTAAACTGAATAGTAAATTAATATTCCACTTTAACAAACTTATCTGTCAGCACCGCATATGTAAGATTTAATTCAGATGAACATTTTGAATCCCTTTATTATTAGCATCCATTAGGACTATTCTTACTGAGGTAAACCACTTATTAGTATCAATCTAGAGAGTCAGATGTCCTTTATGTCATGGTTAGTCCCTGGCCTAAATCACTTTAAATATATATATTAAAGGGTGAACAATAGTGCCCGGTACTCCCATCAGGCTATAAAGGCCTGGTTAACATCGTGGACAATATCAACACACTTTCTACAGTCTCATTCGTTCTTTATGATGACTTATTGGCAAAATTTCGTCTGTACAACATGTTTTTCATCTTTTTCCCTAATCTCCACAACCTACATCTTTAAGTACCAGCCATGCACACTCTCCATTATACCACATTTCAAATAACTTCTTGTCCTCTTAAAGAGCTTTATTGTGGTGTGAAATCCATTTCAATTATTATGCTTTTTGTCTTGATTTTGCTCTAAATTATTATTATTTATCTATTTATGATTAGATTTCTGGAAGGTAGATATGTATACAATGCATAATAATTAGTCAAAGACTTTTGATTAGAAATTATAACACTAACAATTGACTAACTAGCCTTTTTAAACTTTCCCCGATATAAACTTTTCTTCAAAATTATAAACTTCATTTCCCAGATTAATTTGTATGTATAAAATTATTTGAGCACTGTACTCCCCATGTACTTTTTCCTGCACAACCAATAATCAATCTTTTCTTTATGTTTCCACTTTTACTCTTTTATAATTTTCCTAATAATCTTCTTTTACGCTTTCTTAATAAATAAGGTTCTACACGCAACATATGCTCGATGTTTCTACCAGTCGTTCGTATAGCTCGTCGGTTTCTTGGTGGAGACCCAATATATTTAATATTTTTTGGGTTTTGATACCGCTTCAAAAATCCAAAATATTACTATGTGCCTTTGCAATGGTGGTACTAACCTTTGGGCTTGGTTTTCTCTTATACAGAACCCCTACTCTGTTATACCAATCAGGACCTGCAAGCTATACTTGGGTCAATATGGTCAGTAAAAGATTTACACTCATTGTTTTAACCTTGGAAATTCAAATTCCGGTAGTAATGTCTTAATTTTATTTACATGCACATAGGCAAGATAACTATTAGTCTCTTCCACACTATTATCCATTCTTTCCTCAGTAAAAGCATTGAAACAAAAATAAACATTGGAAATGTTGACCAACTCCTTATGTAACTGCATCTAATTTTAATTTTTCATTTACATTTTTAATTTGGACCAATTGATACCATTCCTACTTTTTAAATTTATTAAAAGCTAAGGTAAAAATTCTGTCCTTCAGGTCCTTATTACGTATATTATTAGCAAGGATTAATTTATTGGCCTCACTCTTTGCTTTCTTATTACTTGCTAATTGCTCATTTTCAGCTTTGTATATCATATGCTATCGTCAATTTAATTTTATTAATTTATTTATGAATTTTGAATAATTTTCACACCTTTTTAATTATTTATCTCATTATTATTATTATTATTATTTATTATTATTATTATTTATTATACTGAACACTCCCCCTTGTTAACGCGTTAATCCGTTAACTCATTAATTTTTTTCGTTACTTTAAACAGCTTTCGTAATCCTTCGAAAAGAAGTAAGCGGACTATATACTTTGAGTTACCTTTGTTGAATTAACGTTCTAGAGTTAAAATTTTGGGCCGCCATACATGACCGTAGTATCCCTTTTGACATTCTACGAGTTTTTATAAAATATTGTTCTTAATCAATTTTTAAATTATTATATTAGAAATTTCATTTCGATACAGATAAACTTTTTTTTCCAAAATTGGTTTCCTAAACGTTCTTCCTCTCGGTCAATGGCGTCAACTGTGTTTGATTTCTTGATACGTTTATTTACCTTGTTTTTATTTTTAAATTTATTTAACATGTTTTTCTCTTCTGCCCTTGTATTTCAATTTCTTATGGATCTTTTATCGCTGCACAGGAAAAAAAAGATAGTTGAACTGTTGCCCTTACAAATTGAGTCATTAAACATCTTTTCGTTTCGTTAACTTGAATGTCTGTTTCTTTTGTGACTAGTGAAAAATATAGGAAGTAGGTCTGATAAAAAAGTCCTTGCAATTTCATAATAAAATATATTATTATAATTTGTATTAAAAATATATACGAAAAATATTTCTCTCCTATTTATTTTTACAATAATATACTATTAAGTATTAATTAAAGGCTATTTACGCTTTGGATTTGGAAGTATTCCTTTGGCAGCGGCAAAAGTATCTTGCGAGGTCCAAATAATAAATTTATTTACAGTCTGCTAGGCTTAATATCATTATTGAATATTGTTAGGGATATTAATTATGTATTATTAATTATTTATTGATTATTATTATTATTATTATTATTATTTATTATTATGTTTTGAAGAGCGGTTAAACGTTAACGATTAACCGTTAACTTTCTGTTTTAATCCATTCTCTTATCCGATAATATACGTCTTATGACTACAGACCGTTAAGATTTATTATTGTATAACTGACTTAAGGAAATTAATCAGCGTTAACTTTCTCATTACGGTGCCTGACCTTTGATTATTAATTATTATTATTATTATTATTATTATTATTATTATTATTATTATTATTATTATTATTTTTATTATTATTATTATTATACAAAAGTGGTTTCTCTGGACTTGTTGTTATAAGAATGGGTTAGCTTTAGAATTTTTTTTGCTAGATAGCCAGTAAAAGCATATATATTAATTTTAAGTGGTAAATAAATGCATGACCCACTACCCGTGAGTGCTGGACAAAAAATAAAACATAGCTTCAGTACCTAAGTCTATCTAAGCTTATTAATATTTAAAAAAAAAAGCATATGGCAGTAAATAGGCTTTAAAAATGAAATTTAATGACTTAATTTTTTTCACTCATTTTTTTAACCTTTAGTTTTTTTTCATTATGGATCATTTCAAACATTATATATATGTTTGAAATGTTTCATAAAAATCGGCTGGTGTCACTATAGTTTATTATTTAATTCATTTCTAGACAAATGTTTTAAATATGAAATTAATTGGAGGCCTATTATTTCATATTTAGCAGCTTTAAAAGCAATGTTTTACCATTGAAAATTATATAGCAATTACATTATTTTTTAACGATCACGTAAAAAAAAAAATTGTAAAATAAAAAAAACCCACATTCCTATAGCACAACAGGACCGTTTCTCTCTTTAATATGCGTTTCTTTAACGCATTCAATTGTGTTTTTGTTCGTAGTTTCTAAAGCGTAGAAATAACCCGTGCTGGTTCAGAACTAAAAAATATCGAAATTTATTCTAATTAAACTTTTTTTTATATATTTAAAATTTTTGAAATCACTATTCCCATTGAAATTTATTATTAACGTCAGTTTTTAAAGAGCCACTGAAAAATCTTTTAAAAAATAAAAAAAACCGTTCCATGAAATTAAGGTCCCCAACATAAATTATTTGCTGAATTGCAAAACTGGTCAGCTCGCCAGAATGTGTAATGTAAAAGAGGAGAGACCGATAGAGAGGGAAAGAAAGGAGAGAGAGATGAGAAGAATGATGAGAGAGAGAGAGAGAGAGAGAGAGCGATAGGTATGTAGAGAGAGAGAGAGCGGAGAGAGATGATGCCTCTGCGCAACTCGCCAAACAAAATAAAACAAAAAGAAGAGAGAGAGAGAGAGAGAGAGAGAGAGGAGAGAGAGAGAAGAAATTCTAAATGCTAAAAATAGAATAAAAAAAAATATATATAGAAATTAAATAATTCTTAGTTATATATGATATTTAAGTATATATATAAATATATAAATAGATATATATAATATTATATATATATATAATATAACCTCCTATACGATATATTATATATACTATATATATCTGAATATATTAGTACAAAGTATATATGTCGGCATTATAAAACCTATTATATAGCTATATCATTATTATATATATATATATATATATTATATTATTTTTTTTTTCATATTATTTATTCCATGCTTTCGTCGCTGAACAAAATATTGACAACGCCATAGTCAACATATAGGGTATATTTTACTAAAACGGTTACATATCATGATTTTTACAGCGTTGAAATTATACATCGACATGACACGACGGTAAGGACTTAACGGTAGGAAATTTAAATAATAAGTATGGAGACATATATAATAATAATAAGTAATAAATAATAATAATTAATAATAAAATATAATAATAATATAAGAATAATAATAATAAGTAATAATAAAAGTGCACTTTAACAGAGTAATATACGGCCTTGATTTGGATTTGCACCGCAGATAAACAAATGGTCCTGGGAGACTAAGTCGAACCAATACAAAGTATTAACTGATAATGGAGTGGAATTTAGGAGCATCCACAGCTATGGGCTTCAGACGAAAAAATATAATTTAATTAACTTTATTAATTGTTGAAAATATAATGGGGGCACGAAAAATCATAGTCAAATACATATGTGAATAAAATTGTCACCTATTGACCATATTTGCTAAAGAAAAACTATTCACAAATAATAATAGAATCCTAAACTATATACTTAATGCCTAAATATTTTTCATACCAAATGAATCTCCGATAAAGACGTTTCTCCTTTGGAGCGCAGCAAAACAGTAAATAAATATTGTAAATGAAAGTATTGTTTTCTGAAAAGGAGGCTGCTCTTGCTTTTAACTTAAATTATAGAAAAATATTAACTTGTATTCCATAAATAACTAGTTTTAAATAATTATTTAAGGTTATTTATGTAACATTATTCATCGCTCCCAGTCATATTGACAAATCATGCAGCTTCGAATGTAACGAATAAGCCCTGTGCGAGGCCTAGCAAGATTCCTCTTTGCGCACGAAGCATTTGGGTGGAAGCTTTGAAGCTCTTTTTAGATAATAATAATAATGGAGCGGTCATAGCAGTCACCAGTGATTTATCAGCCATTTTCTGAGCCCGCCAGCAGTGAAAGTTGCGGTAGAGAGCACTCCCAGCTGTTTTATTTGCTTTTCCAGCCCAATTATTTCAGCATGCATTAATTATTTTATTATATATGTTATATATGTTGTATATAAAAATAAAAAGAAAGTATTTTTGAAATAAGTATACTATTTTTTCAGAAGGAAATTTTGACTTAGTATTGAATGGAGCATGGGCTCCTAGCTTTAGTACTAAAATTTTAGTTTATTCAAAGCTAAATTGTATTTTACCTTTAGGAACCGCCTATTTTTTTATTTTCAGATGAGTGATCCTAACTAGCAGTCTAGCTGTAGTTATGATATATGAATTATTATACTATAGGTAGCTATATACTTATATTAGTTATACTACTACTTATATATTATTAGGGTATATTTATTAGTATTTTGATGTATTATGTTGGTTTGGGTTTAGGATGTTAATATTTCATTTCTCCTGGGATTTGCATGATCATATATTGTTTTTATTAATCATCGCTCTTATCTTATCCTTTAGACGTAGTATAAGTTTCAGTAGAAGTGTGGGGCGTTTATTAAAGATTTTGTTGTGAATTTAGTTGTATTTGTCCTGTTGAAATATTTTTTTTTGGTTGGTTATTTGTGTTTACTTTTGAATTTAGTTGTTATTCCTGTGAATGTTTGTGTTGTATTTTGAGATTTTTAGTTGTTTATTTTCTGCTTCTATATTTTATACATTTTTCTTTATTCATCATTTTTAACGATAGCATCATGTGAATTATACATGCATTTAATACCGTGAAATTTTATTTTTTTTATTTTGCCATTTTTTATCGATTATAATTTCCTATCCTTTATACTTATACTTTGACAAATCCTTTTTTGTTTGTCCGGTAGTTGACCTCATTATGCATGTTGGTTTGGTCTCTTTGTTTTTTCTGGGTTGCATGGTTTTTATTTTTTTTTTTTTCCTCGTGATTTGAGTTCGCAGTCCCATCGTACATGATGTCGTACACAGGGATTAATACTCGGGAACCAAGTAATTATCTGAGAGGTTGAAATTCCTGTTCTTGAGTGTGAGGCTGCATGTAGGAAAGTCTCACCTGTTTTAACCCACTTATTGGGTGATATTGATTATATAGTTAGGTTATATTATGGATTAGCTTTATGGTGGTTTTTTTATATTTATAATTGGTATTTTATTTTATTTTTTTTATTGGTTTTTTTTATGTATTTTATATTATTTTTATTTTTTTTTTTTTTTTTTTTTTATTTTATCCTTTAATCTTTGAGTTATCTATTTTTATCCATATTATTGCTGTTACGAATCTGTCCCTAGAGGTGTTTTATATATATATACTTGATTTATACTTATGTATGTTTGATGATAGGCTATATATCACACAGTATGTGAGTTTTATAGAGTTGGGTTATTAGGCTGTAGTGATAATTTTTACTATTATATTTTTATATTTTTAAGGATTGTTCAGTTTTATTTATTTATTATTATTTATATATATATTATATTTATAATTGTATTGCTAGATCAGTTGATTGATGTGGATCGCTATCATCATTGGCTGCTGCTATATTTATTGATGGTCTTTTGTTTCAAGTTTTGGTGCAAATCTGTTGTTAGTATATATTTTGAGGAGCTTATATTATTGGAACAATATTAAAATTAAGTAGATAAAAGCATTAATCAAATAGAGGGATAAGTAAGTCATCAGTGTAGTGGAGCGTGAAACTTATCTTCGATTATCTCTAATCTGACAGTTTAGAAGAGATCTTAGAACGTATCCAGAGAGAATAGAAGAGTGTTAGAAGTATCCAGAGAATAGAAGAGTGCCAGACGTATCCAGAGATTTATCCAGAGAAAGTGAGAGATATAATTCATCATAGATCATATCATTTATTGTTTCATCTAATTATTATTATTTCGACGTGACATAAAGATATTAGACGTGATTGGACTTTACTGTTTATACGTGACATCACTAACATACCATTAACCCTTATTATATATATTCATCTATATAATTTAATTTTATTGGGAACTACTTTCTGCTTTGGAACACCAATTGATGTCAAATACCAGGTAACGATTCTATATGTGTGCGTTATTATATTATTGTTAGATAGAATATAGAATATACGACTATTAGGATAGATAGGATATAACAAATTGCAAAGTCGTTTTGAGTAAATTTGCATTTTTGTTATATATATATATATATTTATATATATTTATTATATATTATATATATATATATATATAATATATATATATATATATATATATATATATATATATATATATATATATATATAATATATAATATATATAATAATATATATATTTCCGTATATATATGCGGATGCGGCTCGTGCTAAGGGTATTTGAAGGCTTTCCTTTTTGACTTACTGTTTCATGTCCTACTTCTAACTATTCTGTTTCCAGTGTAATGCTGAGTCACCTCACCCCGCCCAAGCTGGGGTCAAAGGGAAATATAATATAAAAACAGGAAAATAAATAATATATATATATATATATATAATATATATATATTTATTATATATATATATATACTATATATATATAATATATATATATATATATATATATATATATATTATTATATATATATATATATATATATATATTATATATTTAGTGGGTTAAGGCGAGCTTTTTGGCTCACTTTAAGAACATGATTCCCCTCGTATGGTTTCTAGTTCGGCCACGTGAACGGACACAAAAAATTTGTCATTAGTAGATTGAGATTTTTCTGCAATATTTACGTATGATAGTTTCATTGTAGTATTTCCTTAACTCAAGACACGGTAACTAACGTTTCCCATTTAAAAAACCGACAACCAAACAATATAATAAATGAATCATCCACCAGAAATAGCATCTGAATTTAACTCTCTCCCAAGAACCAATCAGTCATCCTTAGCCAAACTAAGATGCGGCCACCGTCCAAATTTACAACTCTATAAATATAAATTCAACCTTAATCAAACCACCTCGAATATCTGCACAAATTGCAACCAAATCCCAGAAACTGTCACATTTGCTACTAAACTGTCACTCCAACCGTCAACAAAGTAAATCTGGGAAATTTCGTCCCTATGCGATCTGTGGAGGAGGGCGGCCACTCTAAAGACAAGGTGGTCAGGGGCGAGAAGGATATAGAAATATAATATATATATATATATATATATATATATATATTATATATATATATAGTATATATATATATATTATTATATATATATATATATATATATATATATATATATATTATATTTTTTTTTTTACAATTACCACCACTCACGGGCCGAGCCCTTTTCAAGGAGGGGCAGAAAATAAACAAGGAAACCCCACCCAATCCCCAGCTTAACGTAAATCTTCTCAGGTGAGCGCAGACGTGGGCTTTAAAAGCAGAGGAAGATTAAATAATAGTTGGAAAAAACAGAAGAAGGCAGGAGTTCCACAGAACACGAAGTTAAGCTGGAAAGAAAGAGGCACCACAAAGAAACAAGTCTGGGGTTCTCATACTCACGTCAGCAAAATTTCATGCAGAGCAAGGCACCCTTTGTATTGCAGGGGCGACGCAATGGAGGTGGAATAAGAGCGGCCAACTCCCCCTGAGCATCAACCGCTGTAGTACCTATAGAAAAGGTAGTGCGCCAAACGTCACGTCCGAGAGATAGAGGGTCAAGAGAGTTGAAAGTAAGGGGCAGTTTATTAATCTTTTCTCCTAGCTTTAGACTCAAACCCTATCCAATAGAAGGGTGGAGCCGGAGCCTCCAATGTGAGAACAGTACTCTACATACAAGGGCGAATAAGGCCCCTTATATAACTGAGTAGCTGTGCAGAGGAAAAATTCCCGCAACCCCTAAACAGAACTCCCAGCTTTCTTTGAGGCACCTTAGCAACCATAGAAATATGAGGTTCCAAGATAATTTGTTGTTGGTTTATGGTTAAGACCAAGAATGTTTTATGTTATTCACAAGTGAGACGTTAGTTAGAGCCGTCGAAAGGAAATAGGAAAGTTGGAGGTGTCTTTGAAGGGGAGATGTAGAGAAGTTGAAGTTTTTTAAAGAGTTGAATTTTAACAAGATTGCGGTGACACCACCGAAAAATCCAATCCCATCCGACTTGCAATCTTGGGAATGGACAAAGCTTGAAGACGGAAAAAATGCTTATTCTAAAGGCAAAAGAGGGAGCAGATTTGAGGAGTAGAAAAGAGTGGAGGGTTGAGTCATCGGCATAAGAGTGAACAGAGTTGGAGGTACAGCTGAGGAGATCGTTGTGAAAGTAGGAATAAAGTTTTGGATTTATACGAACGCGGAACCTTGCGGAAAACAACACAATTTAAACAGGAAAGGAGAAGAGGTCGCTCCCATCAACGAGTGCTGATATAGAGCGATTCCGGAGAGAAAACTAGACAAGAGTAAGCCAAAGAGAGGAGGAAACGCCAACGGAATGGGAGCTTAGAAGCGTGCCCGCGTGCCAAACCCGGTCAAAAGCCTTTGGATATGGTTGCAAAGCGCCACCAGGCAAGACTCCCCATGGTCCCTAGGGCAGAAGACCATAAATAAATCAGTTAGATAGGAGTATGTCACCACAGTTGACCATAGAGCGTCGAAAGCCATACGATGATCTGAAAGAAGGAATGAGACTCCAGATAGATCCAGGAAATGAAGAGTTAAGAAGAGTTTCAAAAAATGTTTTAGATATACAAGTGAGAGCTATAGGGCGATAAGTTAGAGGATTCAGAGCGGCTATATAAAACCTTTTTTCGGGATGCGGTTGGGACAATGTGCGCGCTTCCAGCACTGATGGAAAGTATTAGTATTAAGACATAAGGAGTAGAGTTGAACGAGGACAAAGGCGGCCAGCTCAAAGCACACTCCCCGTCAAAACACGGGGAAATGAGTGGAGGAATGCCATCTCGGGCCACTAGCCTTTCCTGACGTCAACTAGATCTCAGGATCCCATGCACACGATCATGTGTAATCACAGGAAAGACATGGGAAACCTGAAGAGGAGAGGAGTAGGAGGAGGGATGCCAGAATCGTCCAGGGTAGAATTAGCTGAAGAAAAGGAGGCCGAAGAGATTGGCCATTTCAGAAGGAGAGTTAGCAACAGAACCGTCAGAGCGAATAAGGGGAGGAAAGGCAGATTTACAAAAGTTGTTAGAGATGTTTTTGGCAAGGGGCCAGAATTTTTATACTGTAGTGAGAACGCAAGCAGGTTGTCGCACTTTCTTTAGTGAAAGTGCGCTTAGCCTGTCGAATAGTATCCTGCAACGATTCCGGTATAATGGAGATTAGTAAGAGTAATAGGAGAATCAGAGGTTTTCCAATGCCCGATACGCAATGTCTTCTCCTGAAATAGCACGAGAACAGCTTCATCGAACCATGGATTTTGGGGAGAAAAAAGATTTAGGTGTTGAAGATGGAATTGAACCTGCTCATCATCGTGATTCGGCCCCACCTTTTAAGCGGTGGATCGAGGCATCCCCCGAGTCTAAGCAGGATTCATTCCAAGAGTAGTTGGCCAAAAACAACGCAATTCCCCCAATTAGCCCCCCGATTAAAGTGCCAGAGAATTACGTTTAGGGCATGGTGGAGCGCTGGAGAGAAAGTAATATAATTACGAGGAAGCCATTTGGAAAATACCAATAGGAAGGAGAAAATTTCGCAGCTTTTAACCACAATCATTAATTCGTTTAACATAAGTCAAGCGTATTCAAGAATTGGTTAGGAACGATTCTGGAATATGTGTAGGTTCCTTCCTTAATTAACTGTTCCAGATCGTTAAGGATACTGAATGTTTTTGGCCTCCTCCCCTCCTGCATCAGTGTGAGAGGAGCCAACCACTCAGTGTGGTGTAACGTTGAAATCCCCTAAATAGAGGATCTCAGCATTTGGATGGGGAAGAAGTAACAGTCTCATGAGAAGTAGTAAGATAGTCAAAAATAACGGGAAAATCTGTTCCATTAGGGAAGCAGTAGCAGAAACACAAGATAATGATAGTAGTAGGGAGAAAGATTTTTAGCCACAGAACATCGAAATTTAGTTACATCGAACATACTATAGACCTGGCATTTAGAGCTGTAGTGGATTTTATATAGGCCCAGACAGATATAACCACCATTTAGACGGAAATTATAGAAAAAGTTATAGTTAGAGATATTAAGTTTATTTGAAAAAGAATCCCTGGCCAGCTGTGTCTCAGACAGGAGTAAAATGTTAGGGTTAGAGTTTTGAAGAGGTGATATTCCACAGAATTCAGTGATTTAGCACGCAGGCCGCGAACTTTAGCAAAGTCAATAGAAAACCCCCGCCTGCGCCCCCCACCCCAACATCTACTTCGACCTGTCATTCGATCAACCGGCCACTCGCGACAAACAAACGCACACAAGCTCTAATATTTTAAATTTTACACGGTTACTCATCCACACACACAACACACACACACAACACACTCCTACCCTATATTTTAATAAACCACATAATATATCTAATGTTAAAAGAAAAAAAAAAAAATAAATGTAAATCCCAAACTGGTGTTGGTAAACTTGGGATATTTAGTTAAAACTAAAAATAAACTTTACGTTTTCCCAATGTCAATTAAAAGAAACACAAAAACAAAAAATTTTATCAAATTTGTTTAAATAATGTTTAAAAAAATTGCACGTTTACTCAATCCACACACACAAACACACAAGCGATCGTGTACTGACAGTATAACTAAAACTAATGTTGAGAGAATAAAACAATAAAAGTATCCCGGCAAGGTGAATGTAAAACCTTGGGATATTTAGTTTAAAAACCTAAAAATAAAACTTTAATTTAATCCAATATTAATTAAAAGAAAAACTAAAATCCTATAATAATGTTAAAATAATGTTTAAAAGAATATAAAAATGCAACTAAAACTTAGCTTAAAATTCCAGGATGGTAAAAGTTTCAATCACAAAAGTAAACATTAAATCACGTGGCAAACAAATCAAAAATAATTAAAACAAAAAAATACCTAAATCCGAAACTCCCTAATTTTCAGGTAAGCATGAAAAAGTATTTCTTAAAAGGTATTAAAACAGTATATTCAGTTTAAAAAAAAAAAAAAGAAACCCACACTCCCAACTACACACGACTTCACACCACAAGCGACAACTATCAACTATATAATATATATATATATATATTATATATATATATATATATATATATATATATATATATATATATATATATATATATATTATATATATAGTATATATAATATATTATATATAATACCCATATCATAACCTTCTCGCCCCTGACCACCCCTGTCTTTAGAGTGGGCCGCCTCCTCACAGATTCGCATAGGGACGAAATTGCCCCAGATTTCACTTTTTGTTGACGGTTGTGAGTGACAGTTTAGTAGCAAATGTGACAGTTTCTGGGACTTGGTTGCAATTCGTGCAGATATTCGAGGTGGTTTGATTAAGGTTGAATTTATATTTATAGAGTTGTAAATTTGGACGGTGGCCGCATCTTAGTTTGGCTAAGGATGACTGATTGGTTCTTGGGAGAGAGTTAAATTCAGATGCTATTTCTGGTGGATGTTCATTTATTATATTGTTTGGTTGTCGGTTTTTTAAATGGGTTTCGGTTAGGAGTGTGTGGATTTGTTTGGTGAATAGATGTTGTTTTGTGGTGGTGGGATATTATTCAGAATCATTGTAGAATAATAATGGAGAGGTTGGAGGTTGTTTAAACCTGTGGTAAATGGAGTTAGAGAGGGCGGTGTGACATGGGTGCAAAGGTGTTTGTGTTTTGGCGTAGATTTGAGGGCCTATTATTTCTAAGTGTTTGTCTATGGAAAGTATTTTCGTTTCTTCATGCTGATCTTGCTGTGGTGTTGCAGATGCGCATCCTGTTATAATTCTAAGTGTCTTGTTTTGGGGTATTTATTGTTTTTTTTTATATTTCCCTTAGTCAGTAATGAGTGCCATGTTGCTGAGGCGTAATTTAGTGTTAGACGGATGAATTGTGCTGGTGGATATTCGTTTGTTATTGTGATATCAGTGCCGGCTATGGTTCTTAGTATATTTAGTTTAATGTTTGCTGATGTTGGTATGTTACCTATGTGTTTTGTGAAAGTCAAATGTGTGTCAAGTGTTACGCCAAGGATTTTAGGTTGTATGGTTAAGTGGTTTAGCGATGTTATTTATGTAGATTTGGGGGTGGGTAGTACCAAGTTGTCAGTCTGTTGTAATTAGAGTGATTGATGATTTGTTTGGTGAAGAGAACATTCTATTGTCAGCCAGCCAAGTTTGATTTAGTGAAGTATTGTTGGGTCAGAATTGTAGCTGTGTTTAGGTTCTGGTGTGTGGAGGCAATGGTGATGTCATCTGCGTAGGTTGTTATGTTAGTGTGGTCTGTTTGTGGTTGTAGTAGCTCGGCTGTGAATAAATTAAATAGGGTGGGGGATAGGATTGCTCCTTGAGGTACGCCATTTTTAATATTTACTGTACGGATTTTTTTTTCATTGTATGTACTTGAACTATTCTCCCTGATATTAAGTTTGAAATCCATTTCTTTAGAATAAAGGGGATATTTGATTTTATTATTTTATGGATTAAATTGTGTTTGGGAAATGTGTCAAAAGCTTTGTTGATGTCAATTGCTATAAGTATTGTTTTGTGTGTGGGTTTGAGATTTAAGCCGTTTATTATTGGTTGTATGATGTCTATGAAGGATGTGGTTGAATCATTCGTTTTGTTGGAAATCGTGTTGGAACTTTTGTTTGGGGGTGTATAGTGTTTTGTTCAAAATGAGCTTTTCTAGAAGTTTACATAGTGTGGATAGTAGTGAGATTAAACGATAGGAGGAGGGGTTTGAGAGGTCTTTTCGTGGTTTCAACTTTGGTATGATGATTGTTCTTTTCCAGATGGGGTGGATAGAATGCAAATTGATGGAGCTAATGTATATATGTGCTAGATGGGTTAGTGGGGTGATCCCTAGGTGTTTGAGGTGTAAGTTTGAATGTTGTCAGGGACTGTTGCTGGTGAGTTTTTAAGGGACTTTATGGTGTTTTCTAAGTCAGTTAGGGTTATTTCTATTGTTTGGTCGTGGTTGCATTTTATTTTCTTGAGGGATTTGATTATTTTCTTGCTTTGTAGGTGTGTGGGTTTATGACTTTGTTTGGGTGTTGTTTTGTTGTTTGTGGGCTTTGAGAGTTTGGATTTTTGATAGATTCATGAGTAGGAGTTTGGTATTTGTTTTGTGTTGTTCAATATTTTTTACTGTGTTCCACATTCTGTTGATGTTCGTATTTTGTAGTTTTTTTTTTTAAATAATGTTTGAAAGTTATTTGAGGCGTGTGTTTTAGTTAGGTTAGTGATATAGGTGTTTAAAGTATTGATTTGTGTTCTAGTTTGTTGTTTGTTGTACTGATTTTCTAAGTATGTTACGTTGTTTAATCAAGTTTTCAATTTTAGGTGTTACGGTTGGGTTATATTTTATGGTTTGCGGCTTTTTGGATTATCGACGTGAAGTTTTGAATAGCTTTATTTAGTGTAGAGGTATTTGTGATGTTTAAAGGTTGCATGTTGTTTTCTATATGGTCTGTGAATTTTGTTCAGTCAGCTTTTTTGTAGTTTGTATGTTTTCCTGAATGGGTGGTTTGTTTTGATATGTTATGATAATGGGGAGGTCGTCAGAGCTTAGTTCTGTTTGTATTGACAAATAGAGTTTAGAGTGTAGATTTTGGGAGCATAATGTTAGGTTTGGGGATGTGTATGATTGGTTTCTTTGTGGTGAAATTCTAGCGTGGCAGTTTTCATTGTTAAGAATGTTTAGGTGATCTAGGTTTGATATAAGGTGGGTTCCTCTATCGTCTGCTTCTTGGGCGTTGTACCATGTCGGATTGTGGGCGCTAAAGTCTCCTCCTATTATGAGATTTAGGAGGTTTGTGATGTGGGTGAGGTTTGGCGTATAGTTGCTGGGGCAGTGTGAAGAGGTATTCTGTATAAACTGGGGTATTTCTTATGTAATTTACGTCGCTAATTCCGAAAATGCAATCAGTTTTTGGCTAGGACCCACAGATTTTGAGATATTTATAAATTTTATAATTGACTGAGAATATTTTTTACGCATAATAATGTAAAATATTTGTGTTATAATAACAAAGATATAAAATTGAAAACGTAATTTTATCATAATGAGCATGTAGAACGTTGCATCGGACCGTAGTTTTCAAAACGGGGAATGTAGGCCGCCGCAAGGTGGAGCTTCGGTATAGTGGGACTCGCCGATTAAATCCGTTGAAGCAGCTACCGCAGTACGGTTTGAAGCGATCTACGTGAAAGACGTGTTATTCATACCATGGTTTGTTTTCGTTAAATGTATTATCATACAATCGTGCTTTTTAGTTTGTGATTGTGTAGTAATGGCAACAAGTAGGAAGTGTGTAAATTCACCTGATTCGTTTTGTTACATCTGTGGTGAGTACACTTTGAAATAACAGAAAAGAACTATGACTCCTATGATAAAATATGCTTATGAACATTATTTTGGTAGCAAAATAGGGGACCAGGATAAAAACTGGGCTCCCCACATTTACTGTGGTACGTGTGCTGTATTACTTAGGTGTTGGTTAAATGGAGAGAACAGATGCATGCCTTTTGCAGTTCCTATGGTTTGGAGAGTTCAAGTAGATCATGTAAGTGATTGCTACTTTTGTATGACAAATGTATCAGGCATGAAAGGAAAGCAAATCTTAACTCTGCAAGAAGGCCAGTACCACATAATGAAACTTTGCCTATTCCCAAACCACCAGAAACCGTAGGACAGATTGAGGAAATGCAAGTGGACGATACAACTGATGTAGACTACGAACAAGACACATTTCAAGATGAACCTCACATGATCAGTCAACCGGAGTTGAATGATCTTGCTAGAGACTTGAGTCTTTGTAAAGAAAAATCTGAATTGCTTGCTTCTCGTTTACAAGGCTGGAATTTTTTAGCTTCAGGTACTCATGTTACCTATTTACGTGATCGTCATAAGAACTTCCTGCAATATTTTAAGGGGGCAGTAAGGCTATGCTTTCTTTTCAACTTGTGGCATATTCTTCTACTACTACTTTTCTGTTTCCAGTGCATGTGATGCACCTTACCCCCAGTCTTGGGGAAAGAAGGTGAATGATGATGATGATGATGATTATTATTATTATTAGTAGTAGTAGTAAACAAAGCAATTGTTAAATTTTGCTTTTATTGCTCAACCGCAACAGCGGTTGTTGCAAAATTTAACCGCAAAAAAAAAACGCAACAGCAGTTGTTGAAAAATTTAGGAACCATAAAATAACCGCAACTGCGGTTATGCAAAAATTTAGCTTCGCTCCATCACTAATATATATATATATATATATATATATATATATATATATATATATATATATATATATATATATAATTTATATATATATATATATATATATATATATATATATA